>JACAFV010000003.1:36140-63288 GCA_014635975.1 Plectosphaerella sp. P0831 | reverse complement strand
GCGGGCCAGGCCCCTACTATATAGCCACAGGCGCTGCAACTAGCCCTGCACCCCGCATTCTGCGGCCCGGTAAGTGCGGGCTCTGACAGATTGGATGTCTTGTACAAGTTTGTGAAGACGGGATTCACGATATCTTTATTACGTTTGACCCCGGGACAAAGCAAGGTTTGCTCCAACACAAGGGAAGTTATCCTCCGTCTCGGCCCTGCTACTCTTCTGACTGTTGTTCTGCTTACCGCAGGGGCTCATCTGCCGCCCGCCCGCCGACGGGAGTAAACCCTGTCGACGGCACGGATCTGTCGAGCTAGATCAGGGAGAGCGGGTTCTTTCTTAAAAGCTCATCCGCCGCCCGCCGACGGGAGCAAACCCTGTCCATGGCACGGGTCTGTCGAGAGAGATCGGGAAGAGGGGGTTCTTTCTTGAAAGCTGCGAAGTTTTAGCGTGTCAGAGGCAGGTGAAGTGGCTTTGACTTGTTACAGCCAGTTGAACAGAAAGTAGTCGATGGCCAAATACCTTATCCAAGATCAATATGAAGACAGTTGCTTGGCTGGCATATAGATACTAGAGGTAATAGAGGGAACATCACTACTCAGTCCCTCCAGTCCCCCTGTCCATTCCCACCACCCCTTCTGCAAATCAATACACATCATCATCTCATCAGGTCAGCTACCCTCTTCAAGGTGGCACCGCTAGACCCGATGGATATCCTTGGTCAGGAGGAGGAGGAGGACCAGATGCTGGCGCAGGCCATGCATGTTCAATACCGGTTCTCGCTGGCTTCAGTGCCGGTGCTTGACCCTCGAGGCAGAACCACAAAAAGGATCCGCAGAAACCTGTAAAAATACATACAACACCGGGTATTCGCTGGTCGTCACCGACCCAACTACTAATCCAGCCCTCACTGGCTTGTCTATGGGAGAGCGGACGGGATCCCGAATTTTCCAGTGGGNATTCGCTGGTCGTCACCGACCCAACTACTAATCCAGCCCTCACTGGCTTGTCTATGGGAGAGCGGACGGGATCCCGAATTTTCCAGTGGGTATGGTCGTATGTGATAGTTGAGAGTGTTGCAAGGTTTCAAGTCGGACGAGTGCTGCTTCAGGCCAGATGCGGGGTGTGGTGGGCAGAAAAACTCGAGGCGACTCTCTGATACCCCCGTTCGTCCCATCAGACCAGCAGGTCGTGCTGATCCGTCCTCCGCGCGCAGACGTGAAAGAGCTGTGTTTGATCGAATATGAAACCCCAGAGGTGGCGATCTGGGCGCACGAGGACAGCTACAAGAGCCCCATCTCGTCTAGAAAGTGGCGCAACGCGAACATCGACTTCCGTATCCTCCTCGGCAACGTGACGCTTCAATAACATGGTGGCGTGACATGGCAAGATTATCGGTCATCTTGAAGCAGATTATGCAGGAGACTCGTCGTTTTTTGTCAATGGAGAGGATCAAGAACAACATGAGACGTGAAGCGCGGTGCTGGAGTCGTTCGATGGTCTGGTCGTTTCGTTGTATGTGATAACGCCGGTGTGGTATCCCTAATCGGTGTGGCCCTCCTCCATCTTCAACGTCTTCCTCCGCTGCATCTTTATCTTCACATCGTCCGAGCCCAGGCTCATTGCCAGCTGTCCCGCGGGGATCAGTTGGACGAACCCAGAGAAAATACTCAAACCGGTGCTGACCCGCCAACTCCAACCATAAACGGTGACTGCGGCGATGCTGGTCGCAAGGCTAAACGCCAGGGATGACCAGAACCAGTAGCCCTCGATGGAGCCCTCGACATCCTTATTGTTCAACACGGCGTACGCCGTGCAGTACGAGGCAAGTATCTGCAAGAAGAGCTGACATAGAAGGGCCCAGAAGCCATCGTCTCCGGACAGTGCTTGTGGTTTGGGGTTGCAGTTGGACTCCCGAACCTGCATCAGCGCCTTGACGGCCATGGCACCGACGAGCGCGCAGAAAATCGCAAATATGACAACCAGAACCTTTTGATGGAATGCGTAGATCCGAATGGGGTTCAACGCACCGCCTTGGCGCGCATCGTTGGGATGCGGATACGCCATAAAGGCCGCTGATGGCGCAGCATCAATAGGAGGCTGCCAATGCGCCATGAAAGCACCGGGGGCCGTGTTTACATGCTGCTGAGGATGGTATGGGCCATGACGGCCTCCGTCGGTAGAGGGACCACGCATGGCAGGGCCATGGTGCGACTCCAACTCGACGGGCTCTGAGAAGCCGGCGGGAGTCTTGCGGGCTTGCTGTGGATGGTACCGCTGACGAAGGTCTGGGGTGGGATCCCTGTAATGAGGTATTAGGAAACCATGATCGCATTTCATCAAGATAGAGACCGACCGGTCACGTCTTGGTCAGAGTGAGCTCCTGCGACCCACCTGGAGATGTCGCTGGCAAGGACTCCGGGAGACTGCAGCGTGTTCGGGATGCTGGCAGCGGGGCTGGGCGCCTCGTTGGGAATGTAGCGAAGAAGCTCCGCAGCATATGCCGCCGCCGTCAATGCTGGCCAGCCTCTCCAAAAACGGCGGGAATGAGAGTCAGAGTAGCCATGAATGCCACGAATGACCAATCCATCAAAGTGGTCCACGACACCTGAAGATCCCACATCGAAACACAAAACGTCTTCACTTACTGACAGCTCGTCTCTTACGTCTGGATCTCTGATCTCTTGACTTGCCGAAGCGATTGTGCCATAATGAATGACAGGATCATGACCGGTATCCCGTACTTGTCGATACACCAAGAGACTGTAGTCAAGATCGTCTGCCGTCGTGTGCGTCTTGAGGTCTGGATTGTCATGAACACCTCGACGGATTAGGAAGTCGTGCTCCAATCCTGGGTAGCGGTAGGTTGCTTCCAGGCTAGGGATCCGATCAAACTGTCTCGACACCTCACGGATGGAATGCTGTAAATCATTCAGCCCATATCGATCGTGTCGACTCTTGAGGTTTGCCACAGCCAGCTGTAAGAATGGCGGTGGCTCCTTCAGACTGGCCAAACGTTCCCCGTGCACGTTCTCGCCGCGATCAGTCTGCAGCACACCTCCCCGGGACGTGTGGCTCACTGATGAACCTACCACAACGTCGCCGAGTCGAATATCGTGGCGCTCACTGGGTGCCCCTCCAGCAGAGCCGACGACGAGTATAGCCTTCATATTGCGGAAGCTGTGCTTGAGGGTCGCGGCGGCAATTGCCATTCCTGCTATGCCCATGTTCCCGCTTGGTATGCAAGCGATCACGACATTGTGGTTTCCGATCCGGCCGAATGTGGTTTGGAGGTGGTTCGACAGCTCGGCGCTTCCCATGACATCGTGCTGCTCTTCCAGAAACAATTGGGCGACCGTATAAGCCACGTGCGTATCGGAGAGCCAGCCAATCGTGTACTTGTTCAAGTCGGCCATGCACGGCATCTAAGGACAAACATCAGATCCTGAAAAGTCGGTTCTACAGTCCAGGTGTACGTACATGTGCAGCCGTCCGACCGGGCAGCTCTTGACGCTGGTGGGTAGAGGCCAAGTAGGTTTGCGGGTCCATGCTGGTACTAGAGACAGCAAGCATCTCGTTCTGGAATTGTGGCAAAGATCAGTTGTGAGGGAGGTCAGGGCTGGTCTGCGATCCGTGGAGGGGTCGATTGATCTAGGTCCTTGGTGTACTCGAGGTTGATTTTCAGCTGTCTGCCTCGTCAGACTCTCAGCTATCGCCCCGGCAGGCTGTGTCACATGATGCGACGGCCTGTCCCAATATGTCCACATGCAGGACAGTGGCCATGGCATAGCTCTAGTCGAACCCAGGCCCAGTCAGGGTCTGAGGGTTTTCGAAGCTGTATACCATCAAGTGTTCTCGCGAGAGCTCGGTGACATCGTCACTCTAGTCCATACATCGGCGAACTATGCCGGTATGCGGGTTCGGCGGAGGTTACGGGCGCCGTGACGGGCCGAGAAGGCGACCCGGTGGTGGACCCGGAGGAGAGCGAGAGAGGCTAGATGCTAGCGGCGATGAGGGATGACAAGGCCGATGGACAGATCAAAACGCGCCAGGCGAGGGCCAACCAAGGTGGCTACCTGCTCACGGAGGTGCCGGGGAAAGGTCAGAGTCATCGTCTTGGTTTACGGTGACAGCTCGCTCGCCTCCGAGGTTCGACAGGCTGTTACCGGCTCGGCTGTGGTGTCATTCTAGGCGAAACTCGTCGGTTTGACTTCGATGTAGGAGGTGTAGCAAATATCGAGAGATCTGAGCAAAATGTACGTGTCGAGCACGTCAAGAGCGCGTCAAAATAGCCCCGGTTCGCTCGGCAGGAAATCCATGTTTGACGGTGGAATTCCGGTCGCTGGTGGATAGCGGCATGACGTAAGGTCCAGGGGCGCTGGAGTTGGAGCTGCCGAGCTTCGGATGTACCTCGCACCTCTGAAGGGACGAGTGATCGCCTAACAGAAGCACACTAAACCTGGGGTTGCATCTGATAGCCAAGCATCCACATGGCTCAAGCTCCCGAGTCACTCAACCCACCAGCGAGGGTGTGTCTCGCGGCGCATCATCACTGGCAGGTCGTCGGCATCTTTTCTCTCAGCTCCGATCTGCTTGCAAAAAAACACCTCTTCCTGCAATCACTTCTTTCGCATAGAGAAAATATTACCCAGGCGAGCTTCTGGAACCCGATTCCCGTCTAGTCCTTCGTTAGACATGTGCTGAGAGCACCTTCTGTCAACCTCATCGAACCCGTCTTAATCTCGAGACTCGAATCGCGACGATGCGCCCGCCGGCGGTCACGCCGTCAGCCTTGACACGCCCAGCACGGCAATGTCGAGGCATTGGGTCGAGGACCCCTTTGACGAGCTTCGCTGCTCGTTCCTACCATAATCTGTCGAGACAGTCGACACCGACCACAAAGCCCGCACCTCTCGCATCGCGGACCGGGGCATCATCCCTCCAACCGACATTCTTCCTTTCAAATTCCCCAGCGTCCACTCGCCAACTCAGCTTCTTCTCCAGACCGCTTCCCAACACCCAGTCGCGCCTGGTCAACTTTGCCTACCGCTCGGCCGCATGGATCGGCAGCTCCGTCCTCTTCGTTGGCCTGGGAATCACGGCCTTCTTCATCTACGATGCGACCACGTACAAGGAGCATGCGACGGGGCACGAGATCGAGGTCTCCCCCTTTGCCCTGAACCCTAGAATCGGAGGTCCCAAGAACCTCCCCATTGCCGAAGTCCTGATCGATGATTCCGACTCCGAAGACATGAAGCGTCAGAAGGACAAGCCCAAGCTGGTCATCATTGGCGGCGGCTGGGGCGGCGTGGCCCTGCTGAAGGAGCTCAACCCCGACGACTACCACGTCACCGTCATCTCGCCCAAGAACTACTTCCTCTTCACACCCATGCTCCCCTCGGCAACAGTCGGCACCCTTGAGCTGCGATCGCTCGTCGAGCCCATCCGCCGTGTCATCTCCCGGATCAACGGCCACTTCATCCGCGCCGCCGCCGAGGACGTCGAGTTCTCCCACAAGCTCGTCGAGGTCTCACAACTAGACAAGGACGGAAAGGAGGGCAGGTTTTACGTCCCCTACGACAAGCTGGTCATTGCCGTAGGTTCCGTCACCAACCCCCACGGCGTCAAGGGTCTCGAGAACGCACACTTCCTCAAGGATATCAACGATGCTCGCCTGATCCGCAACTCCATTATTCGCAACCTCGAACGCGCCTGCCTCCCGACTACCAACGATGAGGAGCGCCGCCGATTGCTGTCCTTCGTCATCAGCGGAGGCGGCCCGACCGGTGTCGAGTTCGCGGCCGAGCTCTTTGATTTGCTTAACGAGGACCTGACTGAGTACTTCCCGCGCCTCCTGCGGAACGAGATCTCCGTCCACCTGATTCAGAGTCGCAGCCATATCCTCAACACCTACGACGAGGCCGTCTCGAAATACGCCGAGGAGCGTTTCCTCCGCGACCAGATCGATGTCCAGACCAACTCGCGCGTCCAGGAGGTCCAGCAGGACAAGATCATCTTCACGCAGCGCCAGCAGGACGGCACCATTGTCACAAAGGAGCTCCCCATGGGCTTCTGCCTGTGGTCTACTGGTGTCGCCCAGACCGAGTTCTGCAAGCGCCTCTCCGACAAGCTGGGCGAGTCCCAAACAAACCGCCACGCCCTCCAGACCGACACCCACCTCCGCTTGAATGGCGCACCGCTCGGCGATGTCTACGCCATTGGCGATTGCTCGACCGTCCAGAACAACGTCGCCGACCACATCGTTTCCTTCCTCCGCGGCCTCGCCTGGAAGCACGGCAAGGACCCCGAGACCCTCGAACTGCACTTTAGCGACTGGCGCGACGTCGCCGCCGATGTCAAGAAGCGTTTTCCCCAGGCCGTCGGCCACCTGAAGCGTCTTGACAAGCTGTTCGCCGAGTTTGACAAGAACCAGTCCGGTACCCTCGACTTTGGCGAGCTGCGGGAGCTGCTCAACCAGATTGACAGCAAGCTCACTTCGCTCCCGGCCACCGCCCAGCGCGCACACCAGCAGGGCCAGTACCTGGCGCACAAGTTCAACAAGACCGCCCGTACCTCGGATGCTCTCCGCCTCAACGAGGTCAAGGACGGCGACATCGACGCGCTCGTGTACAAGGCCTTTGAGTACCACCACCTCGGCAGCCTGGCGTACATTGGCAACTCGGCCGTCTTCGATCTCGGCCAGGGCTGGAACGTGGCCGGAGGGCTGTGGGCTGTGTATGCCTGGCGCTCCGTGTACTTTGCGCAGTCTGTCAGTCTGAGGACGAGGATCCTGCTGGCCATGGATTGGGCCAAGCGAGGACTGTTTGGACGTGGTAAGTCACCCTAGAAGTGCCCGGAAGAAGGAAGCATTGCTAACTCTATTGTAGATCTCGTTAGTTACTAGATTCAAGAGCTAGACAGCGTCGTCAAGTGAATGAAGACATGAGCGTATTCCAGCGAGTAGAGCCATGTTAGGCGTCTGGCATCCACCTAAGAAAGCATGTTTTGGAGCAATGGTGAGAAGATGCCTGAGACGAGGAAGGGCGATTGATCACCGAGCGAAGACTTTGGTTTATGCCCTAGGCAGGCCCGTCCATGTATGTATGTATTCATGCCGAATGTTTCCACAGAAAGAGAACCGTCCGTTCGTGTAGACATGACTTTTTGAACGCTATGCAGAAGGAGGAGCAGAAGAAGAGGAAGAAGAACAAGATGATGACCCAAAACCCCGCGTCGTTTATATCCTGAAGTCCTTGTACGACCACTTTTCCGTAAACTTGACGTTGGGCTTCTTCCGGAACGGAATGCGGCGGCGCGTCTCGACCTTGCCGCGGAGCAGCAGGCTGCGGTACCGGTCCTTGAGCAGGTTGCCTTCGGGCTTCAGCAGACGCAGAGAGTCCTGCAGCTCATCGGGGAGGACGAGCTCCAGGTCCGCCTCGGGCAGCTTCATCTTGCCGAGCTTCTTGCGGCGCAGCTGGACCTCGGCCACGGTGGCGGCCGTCTCCTCTGACGAACTCTCCGAATCGCTCATGACCATGAGGGCCTGGGCGAAAGCCTCGCGCTCGGCGACCTCGGTGGCAATCTCGCGAATGTGCTCAGCCTGCTTATCACGCGCCTTCATCGACGCCTCGTGCTTCTTCAGACCTTCCTCGGCCTTTCTCCTGTTGACGCGGTTGCGCTGCACGACCGTCTTGCGCTTGGAACGCTTCTTGGTGCCGACGTCCTCGGCATCTGTGTCGAAGCCTTCCCATGCAGAGTCCTCGTCCCACTCTGACAGCTGAGCGCGCGCCTCGGCGGCATCGGCCTCGGCGGCGGAGCGGGCGCGGGCCTCCTCGCGAAGACGCTCCTCTTCCTCCTTGTCAAGACGCTTCTGCTCAGCCTCGACGGCCTTGTCGGACTCGATCTGGAGACGGTTCGCGTAGTCCTCAAACAGAGGGTTGTAGCTGTATCCGCCGGTGGGCTTGGCAACGGCGGGGATGACCTTGCCGCTGGCGGCGAGGGACACGGGCTTGAGGCGGAGAGACTTGGGAATCTTCGGGACCTCCTTGGGGGGGATGAAGTTGTCCTCCTCGCGCTCCACAACGAGCTTCTCCTTGGGCGGCGGGGCGGCCCAGAGGTCGTATGAAGCGTCCTTGAGGGCGATTGTGGACTCGTGCTGGCCGTCGGCGACCTTGCGCAGGCGGGCGACCTCAGAGGTTGTGACCCAGGCGTCGCGGCGCTGGCGCTTGACGGGGAGGATGCCGTCCGACGTCTTGGCGGGACGCTTTCGGAGGGCTACAGCGGGAACGGCGGAGCGCTGGGCAATGATCTCTTCGGACTTGAGGGTCTTGGCGGCGCGTTTCCTGGGGATGTCGACCTGGCCGACGGTATCGATTGTGAAGAGGTCTTCGGAGGCCTTTTCGGCTGTGACACCACTGCGTTTGGTCAGAAGACGTCAAGAGAGGGGTGACGGAAGGCGACGAACCCGCTGATGATCTCCTTGTTCAGGGCATCGAGACCCTCTGTGACCTCGGAGACGTCGACATTTTTCCTCCAGGCCTTCTTGCCCTTCCTTGACGGCTGCTTGTGCTGCTGGGGAGCCTCAGTCGACCCCGAAAGGGGCTTCAGGAGAGGCATGGTGTGTACCGGCGAGTCGAGTATGTAGTCGGCAGGCCAGAGCAAATTCAATCGTCGATTGGAAAACGGCGAATGCTGATTTCGTTTTTTGCTGGATGCTGCTACTGTAAAGCCTGGACCCGTCTCGCGGGGGACCCCGAGAGAGCAGACCCTCCAGAAATTTTCGGCGGTCAACTCGTTATCGGCACGTGAGCTGCACCTCGCAGCGTTATCGGCCCACTTGCCTCCCAGAACGGGGCGCCACATCCACCCAATGATGGCCGCCAAGGCTGCATCGCGAGAGAGGTGTGAAGGCTAACCTCCTTTCCCCTTTGCATCATTCAATTGACACGCATCTCGAAAGTGCCTCTCCTTCCGACCCGACCGACCGTATAACTGGGAAGTCCCGACCGCCCTCTCCCGCCTCGAATCTTCCGCGACGACAAAGCCCCCACCGTCGAGCGTCCACCCCCATCCGACGAGCAAACGGTACACGACCAAGTCCCGCCGACGCCGAACCAACCGGGCCCGCCCAACATCCTCCGATCTACGCAGCTCCCCCATCTATCCCTCCCCCTTTAGCACCTGTTGCTCGCCTCAGCGGCCACCACCGGCAAGATGGCTACGTCGTATAACAACCCGCTGAAGAAGTTCAAGTACGGTTTTATTCAACGTCAACATGCTTGCCGTCTGTCCACCCGACTAACACCCCACATCTAGGCTCGTCTTCCTGGGCGAACAGAGCGGTATGTCACTCTGGGCACGTTGACCCCCCGCGCCACGACTAACATCACGCACCCATAGTCGGCAAGACATCCCTGATCACCCGCTTCATGTACGACTCTTTCGACAACATGTACCAAGCCACTATCGGCATCGATTTCCTGTCCAAGGTCCGTCCTGTTGCCCCTGCCCTGTTGGGGGTGAGGCGACCGACCCACTGACCGACTCCTTCAGACCATGTACCTCGAAGACCGCACCGTCCGACTGCAGCTTTGGGACACCGCCGGCCAGGAGCGTTTCAGGAGTTTGATCCCGTCATACATCCGCGATTCTAGTGTCGCAGTGGTTGTCTACGATATTTCAAGTACGTCCTCTCTCCATGCACGTGATGCCGAGGCAGTCCATACTCATCCCTCCCTTCTTCCACAGATGCAAAGTCGTTCCAGAACACCAAGAAGTGGATCGACGACGTGCGGGCCGAGCGAGGAAACGACGTCATCATTGTGCTGGTGGGCAACAAGACGGACTTGAACGAGAAGCGCGAGGTCACGACGGCGCAGGGCGAGGAGGAGGCCAAGAAGAACAACCTCATGTTCGTCGAGACGAGTGCCAAGCTCGGCCACAACGTCAAGACCCTCTTCAAGAGGATAGCACAAGCGCTGCCCGGCATGGAGGGCGCCGACACCGCCACCCAGGCGTCCAACCAGAGTAAGGACATGCCCTTTGCCAGTGTGGCAGCCGTTGGCTAACTTGGAGCAGTGATCGACGTCAAGACCAACGCCAACCAGCCCCAGCAGGAGGGCTGCTCCTGCTAAGCCCCACGGGGGAGGGGGATTGCACATGAATGCGATTTGCGGTTCATGACATGGCTTCTCGCAAACGGGTAATGAGGACGCAGAATGCCGTGACGTTTGGCCACGGGGCGGGACATCTACTTGAGCATAGCGAATGACCAGGGGTTTCTGCATCTTGTGACTTTGTATTATACCACGAGTCTATGCTTCACAGTCGTTAATGGTACTTTAATTCAGGCTGCAAGCTGGGCCGGGTGTTGCATAGGTCCACGACTGAGGCTGCCGTGAGCTTGACTGCAGGTTGAAGTGTATGCACCGGTGATGTTGTTCACCCATTCCTGGTTCAAACTCCAATCCGACATCTCGAATATGATCGTCATAAAAAAAAAAGGAATGGCTTCAAGTGCCATAGACTAGCAGCACACATCTGCATGCATGCGCACTGCTGTTGGATCTTAAATTAGCCAAAAGGAAAAAAGAGAAGAGTCGGAAAGACCCCTTCCACCATCACCATGTCAATTTGGCAGTTTGAAGGTCAGAAAACAGGCGTGTACCTGTTTCTCTGGTTTTGTCGGGGATCGAACCCGCGGCCTCGCCTAACGAGGAAAACTCGCGGCTTAAGTGGGTGAGCCAGCGGCGGCGGCGGGGTTCGACGGGAAGGATGGAATGACCCCAAGCTATAAGGGTTGGACTCGTGGGAGGCAGGGCAGTGTGTGTTGCGGTGGGCGACGAGTGCCGGTGAGCGTTGTGGTGGGCTCGGTGAGTCCACTGAGACTGACAGCGAGGGGTCGATGGGCCGAGGAGTCTCAACAGCCCACCTGATTGTTAACTGCGACACTTTGGCACGAGCCGCCGCACGCCAGGAGATTGGGTCATTTGGAAATAACACCAGCAGCAACCTGTATTGACCTGGATAAGAGCACAGATACGATCGTGGGCTTTTGAAGATGATGCATCGCTCCCCTCAAGTTATGTAACCCAAGTCCACATACTGTAAAGGGGCACTTGCGGTCATGCCTATATCTGTTGTTGCTGGCTTGAAATTCACGAGTTCGCCAGCCGCCAAAGCTCGACTCCAGACTTGCACTTCTTTAGTCGTTGAAGCCACACCATGCCCTGGGATCGAGTCTCCCCTCCCAGTCCTCTACCCGGAAGGTGAAACGGTTAAATTTTGATATGCTGAAAACATGGTTCCCACAACTATCCATATCATACTTATTAGTTGAAAACGGGAATGAAAAACTTGGATGGACAATGATTTGGGGGCTTTGTCTACCATATCATTTGACATCACTTGAACAAAGAATAAAACGAATATGTTCTGTGAAATATCTGGGAAAAGGTACCTCTTCTGAGTCTGTCAAGGCAGCTGCTTCAAATGAAATCCATTCGCCGAGTTCTCAGAAAAAACAATCCGTCAAAAGCCCATCAAGTCCAACCGAACTTCAACCCCAACAAGTCGAGTGTCGTCGTCAACACTCAGAACGATGTCGTCACAGGGGTAGTCGGGACGAACTGCACCTGCCGAAGATCTACCGTAGCGCAGGGCGGAATGCGAGATGAACCCGAGACCGCCATCTCAAGTTTTATTTCGCAAAAGTGGGCACCGGCTGGGTGACGTGCAGGGGTCCAGCCAGGTCAAGAGACTGATCCCGGGAGTACCGAGCCATCCGCGCAGCAACAAACATCACCACTCTCACTGCACTTTTCGCAACTTCCTCGACGCCGCCCGACGAAACGATCATACCGACGCGCGACACCAAATAGACAAATCCTCAAAGGCAAACGAATCGACGCGCGACTACCATGGCGGCCCTTACCACTCGCTCGTGGTTCCCGCGACCCAAGGTTTGTGTAGCCCCCCGACCGCCGACCGCCATTGGCGCCGCACGCACGAGACAATGGCTAACCGCGCTCGCCGCCACCACCAGACATTCCTCGGTCTCATCAGCCTCCAGAACGGCACCGAGGTCATCGCCCTCACCCTGATATTCAACAAGCTCACGGGCTTCTACGGCATCCTCGCCATCCTCACCGGTTACTCGCTGTCGGCGCTGCAGCTGTCCATGTACATTTACTCGCTGGTGGTTCTGCTCCTGCTCCTCGTCTGCCTGCCGCACATTCGCAAGCAGACGCCGTTTGAGGTCCTCGGACTGGCCTGGGTGTACATCATCGACACGTTCCTCAACGCCGCCTACACGACGACATTTGCGCTCGCCTGGTTCGCCAACAGCACCGCTCTCGATCGCCACGCCGGCCCCTCGGGCGAGGAACCCCCCTCGCACCCTGGCGTGCCGGCGGCGACGCTGGCTCAGGGTATTCCCGTCATGCCGGACGTGCCCAAGACGACCAAGCACATCGGACCTGAAGAGTCGTGGGCGAGCCTGGCCCTCATCGTGCTGGTGACGGTCATCAGGCTGTACTTTGCCGTTGTCGTCATGTCGTATGCCTCGCAGGTCCTCAGCCGTCAGCGCGACCTGAACGGATGGGAGCCTGAGAGCAGCAAGGTGTCGGAGCAGGCCATCTTTGCGCCCGGATCGGCGGACGGCGAGGGCTGGAGGGGCCGCATCGGACGCAAGATGCTCATTGTCGGCCGGAGCTACTGGCTGGATGAGCGGGCACAGGAGGAGTGGGCCAAGAACGTGAGCTCGAAGTTCCGCAGCGCCGCCGCTCAGGTGTAGGGGAGACACGGAGGACGATACAAGATGTGTCGGCAGACATGTTTTCAGTCGGTCAGTCGGTGCCCGCCCGGTCTCATGACCGAGATCCGGCCGACCCGCCGACGGAGCAGCCACACGGAGAAACAACAAGTGGCTGAGCGGGCCACACGTGGGTAGACGCCTGTCTTCGAAATGAGGATGGCGCCCCGAGACGAGGACCAACGCTGAACCAACCACGGCGTCGGAACATTCGATTACTTTTTTACCAGCATCATTTCCCTCCACTAATTTCCAAGGAGTACAACACACATATTATCTGCCGGCGAGCGGAGGGCGTCCTGGATGGAACGAGGGGCATACAATACGACCATCGGACCACTTCGGTATTCGGGCTTTGCTTTGCATTCGAGTTTTACCGGTGCATGCGTGCGTGGCGTGGCATGGCAGCAACAGAGAGGCCAGCCTCCAGCTCGTGGGGGGGAGGAGGCACGGCCCGGCACAGCGTGCGTGGAGCAGCATTGCATCAGTTGCATCAGGATGGATGGAATGGGGGGCAAGACGGTGTTTGAAATGGGCACGGGATGACCGGGCATCGCGATGACGTGAGAAGGGAGGAAGCAAATCCCGAGATGCTTAGGCGGTGTTGGTAGATGCATCGAGACCCTGCAGCTGAAGAAGCAGGCGGCGCAAGCCAGTAATGATGGAATTAATAATGCGATGGGCATTTGCCGAGTACCGTGGACGCTTTCAGATGGCCCCCCTAACCCCCGTGTGATCGACTCCGCCTTGCCGTGGATCGACCGACACACTCCAGTCACCATACCGGTATGAGCTTGAGGTGATGACTCGACAACCGACAGGCAAATGATATTGGCTCTTTGCGGTGGTCCCTGCGTTGCAGCTGCAAGCAAGCATTCCGGGTGATGCCCCTAGCAAGTGCAAAAGTTTCGGCGCGGCACGAGGCACTGCACGGCGAGCGACCTCGGAAGGAAGAGCGACGACGCTGGAGCCGGGCTTGGGTGCGGTTTCTGCTTGCGCGCAGTTGCTCTCCCCGGCAACGTGGGGTTGCACATGACGCTAGTGATCACGCAATAGTACGGTGGGCGCGTGGCGACGAACCAGGAGAGACGCTTCAGGGTCCCCATCCGAAGGCGGAGTGTCGCACTTTCAGGCCCTTTCAGCGCCTGCGCCTGCCCAAATAGCTGCCAAGGCTGTCTTACGGAAACTAGTAGCTCACCGTACTGGCTGTCTGGTCCCCGCCCAAATCCATTCGCGGCGGGGCAAATTTTGGGCTGGAGCACCTCATCGGAGGCAAGCACGACCGGCCCAGAGAGTGGGAGGACCGCCAATTCAGCGGGATGGATTGCCATGAATAACCACTAAAAACCAAAAAGTCATACCGGCGTCGGGTCTCCATACCCCGGCAAGGGGACTGACCAGAAGTACTTTTTCTCTTAGATGTAGTGGCGTGGTACTCCATCCCCTTTGTCTAGCCTCACCACATCCGCTACTGCTGGACCTGGGACCTTGACCTGAATCTTTTTCTCGTTGTCACTCACATCACCCGCTCACTTTCCCTCCTCCTCCCTCTCCCTCACACTCCTCCCGCCCTCCAAAGCACCGCCTTTCTCCCCTCCCCCTCCGTCCACCCTCTCCCGGGACGAGAAGAGAAAAGCACACATACACCATGGCTTCAAGAGGCCAGGTTCACTCGCCCGGCGAGGCCAGTAAGTCCACCCATCTCTCCCAGCGGCTGCGCTGCGCTCTCAGGCGCCGGTTTTCGCACCCGCGTGGCCAATCAGGGTGCCTGTATTTGTCGAACAACTCAGGGTCGACACCACCACGGCAACAACCCTCGATGCTTCTCTACTACGGCGCATGCCTCTGACAGAGTCAATGGCTGACCCCTTGCGCAGTTGCTAGGATTGCCTACCTTTCCAGCGATGTCGTCGTCTCCGTCCAGCCCTCGCAGGCCAAGGACTCCGAGTTCTCCTCGCACCTGAAGCGCTTCCACAGTCGCAAGGCCAAGAGCTTGGTCGCAAAGAACGAGGGTGCCATTCCCGAGGTAAGACAGTGCCCTCGCCATTTGCTTCGTTCCTCTCCTTGATCGCATCCCTAACGATCCCCCCCCCCAGATCCTCTCGGTCAGGCACAACGCCGACCCGCTGCTCTCCGTCTTCGCCCCCATTCGCGAAGGAAAGCTCGTCTCCGTCACCACCACCTCCAGCATCCTCCTCCCCGCCATTGCGCACCTCTACAAGCTGGTCAACTTCCCCGTCGTCATCCACGTCTCTCTTCAGCCCACCGGCTTCCCCGACTACTCCACCATCACAGCCATCCGCAACTCGGGATGGACCTTCCTGCAGTCCGAGTCACTTCAGGAGGCCCAGGACCTGGCCCTGACCGCCCACGCCCTGGCTCTGCGCTCCGGCAAGGGTGTCATCCACTTCTTCGCCGCCACCTCGTCCGACGACGATGGCGCCATTGAGGCCGAGAACATTGACGCTGTTCGTGAGATTCTCGACCTCGACACCGCTCGCCGGTTCCAGTCCAGCTCCGATTCGGGCTCTGGCATCTACGCCAGCGATGGGCGCCAGCCCGTTGCCTCAGACCGCTCCGACCTTCCTGCTTCCAACGGCAACGGTCTGCGCACCACTGACCTGACGTCCTCCATTCACTCCAAGCTGGACTCGTCCCGCGCTTCGGAGCTCTCCAGCCAGGGCAGCGTCACCGAGAGCCCCCCCTCCGTGACCTCAGCCGCCACCACCATTGAGTCTGCCGCTCCCATCGTCTCCTCCGACGACATCCTCAGGTACACCAAGAGCATCTGGGCCCAGCTCAAGTCGCTCGTCGGCCGCGAGTACACTCCCTTTTACTACGCTGGTCCCTCCAACCCCGAGAACTGCCTGTTCGTCTTCGGCTCCGGCGCCTACTACTTTGGCGATGCCATCGACAAGGCCCGCCACGGCGGCGACTTCTCCAAGGTCGGCATCATTGCCCCCCGCCTCTACCGCCCCTGGCTGAGCGCCTCCTTCATTGACGCCCTCCCCAAGTCCGTCAAGAGGATCGCCGTCCTGGAGCAGATTCACCGCAAGACCACCAAGTGGGGACCCGTCCTCGTCGACGTCCTCACCAGCGTCAAGAGCGGTCCCGGTGGCGTCCAGGCCGTCGTTGGCTACCAGCTTGGCTACATCGACCCCAAGACCGTCACCCAGGCCCTGCGCGGTGTCCTCCAGAACCTGACCTCCGAGACCCCTGTACAGAACCTCGAGGTCGGCAAGAAGGAGGCCCCCCGCTCCGAGGTCGCCTACGGTCTGGAGAAGCCCGAGGTCGAGACCGCCTACACCAAGATCCTCGACCAGCTCTTCGGCCAGCGTGCCTACACCGCCAACGCTCTCAAGTCTAGCAACGCCGGCATCTCGGCCACCATCATGTCGAGCCCCGAGTTTGGATTCGGCTCCCTGCTCGCCCGCAAGGAGCACCGTGCTCGCTTCATCGATGAGGTGAAGCAGGCTTCCACCAGCAACAAGTTCATCACCGAGAACCCCAAGACCTGGCTGTCTCGCTGGGCCGCCAACGCCAACGATGCCGCCAAGTCCACTGAGCTCGCCGAAGATGTCATCTCTCGCCTCGAGACAGATGGCTCCTCGCTGGCTCGTGACCTCCTCGAGAACAGGCGTCTCTTCCGCAAGGAGTCGCTGTGGCTGGTCGGCTCCGATGCCTGGTCGTACGATCTTGGCAACTCGGGTGTCCACCACGTCCTGGCCTCGGGCGAGAACGTCAACATGCTCATCATCGACTCGACCCCCTACTCCGAGAAGGCGGCCGCTGATGCGAACAGGAGGAAGAAGGACATTGGTCTCTACGCCATGAACTTCGGAAACGCCTACGTCGCCTCTACCGCCGTCTACAGCTCCTACACCCAGGTCCTGCAGGCCATGCTCGAGGCCGACAAGTTCGAAGGTCCCTCCGTCGTCCTGGCATACCTCCCCTACTTCGGCGAGCACGACTCGGCCCTCACCGTTCTCCAAGAGACCAAGAAGGCCGTTGATGTTGGCTACTGGCCTCTGTACCGCTGGAACCCCCAGAACGATCTCAAGGGCGAGCCCAACTTCTCCCTCGACTCCGAGCACATCAAGAAGGAGCTCAAGGACTTCCTTGCCCGCGACAACCAGCTCACCCAGCTGATGAAGAAGTCTCCCTCTTACGCCGCCAGCCTGTCTCAGGACTTCGGTACTGAGGTTCGCGCCCAACAGAAGAGGAAGGCCAGGGATGCTTACAACGAGCTTCTCGAGGGTCTCTTCGGCGCCTCCCTCACCATCCTGTACGCTTCCGACGGTGGCAACGCCACCAACCTGGCCAAGCGTCTCGGCACTCGCGGCAAGGCCCGTGGCCTCAAGACGACGGTCATGTCCATGGAGGACTACCCTCTGGAGGACCT
The DNA here is from genome assembly GCA_014635975.1 of Plectosphaerella sp. P0831. Classification (NCBI taxonomy): domain Eukaryota; kingdom Fungi; phylum Ascomycota; class Sordariomycetes; order Glomerellales; family Plectosphaerellaceae; genus Plectosphaerella; species Plectosphaerella sp. P0831. The sequence continues at coordinate 46,084 of JACAFV010000003.1, read as the reverse complement.
CGCCTCTGAGGAGAACATCATCTTCATCACCGCCACCGCCGGTCAGGGTGAGTTCCCTCAGGACGGCCGTGCTCTTTGGGACGCCATCAAGGACAACAACGATCTTGACCTCTCCAACGTCAACTTCTCCGTCTTCGGTCTTGGTGACAAGCACTACTGGCCCAGGAAGGAGGACAGGGTTTACTACAACAAGCCTGCCAAGGACCTCAACAGGGTTTTGAATGGCCTCGGCGGCAAGGTGCTCGCTCCCCTCGGCCTTGGTGACGACCAGGACCCCGATGGCTACCAGACCGGCTACTCCGACTGGGAGCCCAAGATCTGGCAAGCTCTAGGCGTCGCCAACGTCGAGGGTCTGCCCGATGAGCCTCCCCCGATCACCAATGAGGACATCAAGATTGCGTCCAACTTCCTGCGTGGAACCATTGTTGAGGGCCTCAACGACCCCACCACGGCCGCCATCTCTGCCGCCGACCAGCAGCTCACCAAGTTCCACGGCACCTACATGCAGGATGACCGCGATGTCAGGGACGAGAGGAAGGCCCAGGGTCTTGAGCCCGCCTACTCTTTCATGATCCGTTGCCGTCTGCCCGGTGGTATCTCTACCCCCAAGCAGTGGGTCCAGATGGACGACATTGCCAACACTCTTGGCAACGAGACCATGAAGCTCACCACCCGCCAGACCTTCCAGTTCCACGGTGTCGTCAAGACCAAGCTCAAGCCCGCCATGCAGGCCATCAACAGGTCCCTCATGACGACCATCGCCGCCTGCGGTGATGTCAACCGTAACGTCATGTGCAGCTCTCTGCCTACGCAGTCCAAGTACCACAGGCAGGTCTACGCCTCCTCCCAGCTCATCAGCGACCACCTTCTCCCCTCGACCACGGCCTACCACGAGATCTGGTTGACCGACGACAACGACAAGAAGACCCTGGTTGCCGGTGATGCCGTCCAGGACTTCGAGCCTCTGTACGGACCCACCTACCTGCCCAGGAAGTTCAAGATCACCATCGCCATCCCTCCCCACAACGACACCGACGTCTACGCCCACGACATTGGCCTGATCGCCATCAGGGGCAAGGACGGCAACCTCGAGGGTTACAACGTCCTTGTTGGTGGTGGTATGGGTGCCACTCACAACAACAAGAAGACGTACCCCCAGATCGGCCGCCACTTCGGCTTCGTCAAGACCGAGGACGTCCACATTGTGTGTGAGAAGATCATGCTGGTGCAGCGTGACCACGGTGACCGCAAGAACCGCAAGCACGCCCGTCTCAAGTACACCGTTGATGACATGGGCGTCGACGTCTACCGGGGCAAGGTTGAGGAGCTGTGGGGCAAGAAGTTCGAGAAGCAGAGGCCGTTTGTGTTCAAGAGCAACGTCGACACCTTCGGGTGGCAGCGTGACGAGCTGGGCCTGAACCACTTCACCTTCTTCATCGAGAACGGCCGTATCGAGGATACCGCCGACTTCCAGATGAAGACGGGTCTCCGCGAGATTGCCCTGGCTCACAAGGGCGAGTTCCGCCTGACGGGCAACCAGCACCTGATCCTCAGCAACGTCGCCGACGAGGACATGCCGCGCATGAAGGAGCTGATGAAGAAGTACAAGCTGGACAACATCAAGTTCTCCGGCATGCGCCTCAGCTCCTCAGCATGTGTGGCCTTCCCCACCTGTGGCCTCGCCATGGCCGAGTCGGAGCGCTACCTGCCCAAGCTCATCGACAAGCTTGAGCAGACGCTCGAGGAGAACGGTCTCCGCCAGGACTCGATCGTCATGCGCATGACTGGTTGCCCCAACGGCTGCGCCCGCCCGTGGCTCGCCGAGGTCGCCTTTGTCGGCAAGGCCTTTGGCGCTTACAACATGTACCTCGGCGGCGGCTACCACGGCCAGCGCCTGAACAAGCTGTACCGTGCCAGTATCCAGGAGGACGAGATTCTCTCCATCATGCGGCCACTGCTCAAGCGGTACGCCAAGGAGCGCGAGGAGGGCGAGCACTTTGGTGACTTCTGCATTCGCATCGGCATGATCGTGGCGACGACGGAGGGCCGGGACTTCCACGCTGACGTAAGTACTTTCTGTGTGGTTGAACAAAACACATGCTAACAACGGTTCACAGGTTGAGGGAGACGAAGAATCTGACGAGGAGTAAGACGACACGAGGATGAAACGTAGAGGCGCGGAGGGATTTCGCGCGTGAGCCATACTAGACTGCGATCTGTTGTAAACATACGCTCTGCCTGCCATGTCTTTTTTCTTGTTATATCTCTCTCTCATCTATGCCCATTTCTTTTGAGTCTTTGATACCGAATTTTGTTGGCTGTCAAGGGCTGGCTGGCGTTGCGTCTGGGTCGACATGCCCGGTGCCAGGTTCTGTTCATAGCTTTGGAAATGGAAAAGTGAATACTTCAAAGTAGGGCGGACGACATGTCGTGGTGGTCGATGAGTTGTGATGATGAACCTGAGTGGTGATTGGACAGTGGTGATGAGAATTTACGTGAGGTCCTGAGCATTCGTCTCGTCATTTCACAAGCATCACATATAGAACGGGCCATGGAGGCATAGTCAAGGGGGTATAGACTCAATTTCACCGAAACGCCGCCGTCCCAAAGTCTTCACAACATGATCCATGACAGCGAAGCCTGGCCATACCAGCGCCTTCGCCCGTCGTTCAAAACAGCAATCCTGGGTCTCGTTCCCTTGATATCCCTCCCGTCCATTTCCTTCGTACATTCAGAACATTAAACCTGACAAGCCAAACCCACAGCTCAAGGACCCATGATTCCTCTCATGCAGAAAAAGACAAAGTGCAAATGTCGCTCACCTTCCCAGACTGCTGCCGACGCTGCTGCTGATACTGCTCATCTTCTCACTAACCTTGCTTCCGACCTTGTCGCCCCAGCCGCCGATGCGATCGGGCATCCACTTGGGCGCCTTGAGACTGAGACGGACGCGGCCCTCGATGACGGTGCTGACGGCGTGGAGGACGAGGTAGGTCGTGCTGCCGAGGGCGCGGAAGAGGGCCAGACTTGCGACGGACCAGAGGATGAAGCGGAGGTAGTGGTTCTCGCCCATGTTTGTGCCGCTGTAGGCCTCTGAGACGGCCATGGCGAGGATGCCGTTGGCGATCATCCAGGAGAGGACCATGTAGGTACGGACGGAGCGGTAGTAGTCTTCCTGCATCTGGGCCTCGCTGGGGGCGGGGGAGGGGACTTCGAGACGATCGCGGAGGTTGCGGAGCGCCTCGTCGTAGCCAGAGTCAATGTCGAGCTGCTCCGAGGGAATCTCGAGCTCGACAGTCTGGGAACCCTTTTTGCCGACGGCACCGCCGAGGTCGGTCTTCATGACGTTGTCGCCCTTTGTGCCCCAGGTGACGTCGTGGGTGTTGCAGAAGGCGTAGACCTGGAGGGTGCAGATGGAGAAGGGTAGGAGCATGAAGTACTGGGCGGCCGAGGTGATGAGGTGCCAGGGCTCGAGGTACAGGAGCGACATGATGATGTAGAGACCAACAGTCGAGAGGGTGGACACGATGAGGTTGGTGAAGACGTTGTTACCGATCTCCGTTGCCGTCGATTGGTGCGTGAACTGGTACACGATGATCCAGATGGTGGCAAAGGCTGTGTACACCATAATGATGATGAAGAGCACCAGTGATGTCAGGTAGAGCTTGTTGGCGCCCTGAGGTCGGTTACCGAGGGAGAGGATGAATTGTGTGGCGATGAGCAGGGCGCAGATGTAGCGGAGGACGATGGAGATGCCGTTGCCGACACCGTGACCAAAGGGATCGACCTCGGGATCGGCGAGACCGTTGGACACGAAGTAGAAGGCGAGGTAGAAGTTGGCCAGGGAGAAGTAGGTGAAGAGTAGCTGCAGCGCCTGGTAGAGGAACTCCATGTGGAGGAGAACCTTGCGGGCGATGGTGTGGTCCGTGGTCCAAATCTGCTTGAAGTGCACGAGCGAGTAGACGGCAGCGAAAAAGGCACCGTTGAGCCAACGGCGTCTTTGAGAGATGAACTCTGCAACAGTGTCTGGATGGTGTCAGTATTGTAGTGAGGATGTTCGCCATGGGATTGTCTTACCTGGCACGTCAGTCTCTCCGTGGCAGTTCTTGACGTATTTCAGAACCCATCTCTCGCTCCTCTTGGCGATGAGCTCCCAGCAGAGGATACGGTCCTCAGCAAGGTACATGTTGGCGGTGAAGACGTCGGCATGCTGACCATGGAGGGTCTCTCCCTTGAAGTACTGACTGAGAGGTCCGTGGCCGGTCTCGTCGTTCTGCAGTGCGTGGTATCGGTAGGCACTTAGCGCGCCGGGAAGCACAGTGATGTAGCCAAAGACGGACTCGAGGGGCTTATCGAGGATGTTGGACATTTTGTACTCGAAATTCTGAGAAGCCACCAATGGGTTGAGCAGATTCACTCCCATCTTGCCTAGAGTATGAGTTAGTATGGGCGTCTGGCGAGCATTCGAGGAAACCTTACCCTTCATAGCAATAATCTCACCACAAGCACCGGCGACGTTCGAGTCGGTGTCAAACGCCTTCCACAGGTGATACAGAGAGTTCGATCCGGGACGGGTTCCGACATCGAGGAGAATGCAGACGTTGGGGTTGAGGGCCCTGCCAAAGGCGTTGAAGCACCATCGATGCGAGTTCAGCTTGCGCTGGTTCTTCTCCTTCAAGCAGAAGAGCAGCTGGCAAGGGACAATACCCTTTTCGGCACCCTTGAACTTAAGGTCCGAGTCGAGCGAGACCTGAGTGGTGTACTCGTAGACGTGAGCCTGAACGGCCTTTTGGTTGACATAATTCTTTGCGATACCGTCCTGGTACACGCCCATGGCAGCCAGTGCGTCAAGAGTGCGAGGGTGGATCTTCTCGCGGCCGTCGGAGACGATGCAGACAACGATCTTCTGCCATCCATTCTCGCCCCAGGTGCGCGACTTGGAGCGGGAGCAGAAGTGAGCAATGTTCTTCATGACGGCGTGCATTGTGCGGGTGAAGCCGATCTCGTCCTCGTTGTACATGGTGACGCAGATGAAGAGTTCCGTCTCGCGAGCGGTGCGGCCGATGCTCTGGCGCAGCTTGTACCCTCGCTCGACAAAGTCGTCGGGGTCGCAGGTGACGGCAGTGTACCGCATGTGTGTGAACTCGATCTCATCGCGGCGGGGAAGGAAGCTGTAGAGGATGGTTGGGATCTTGCACTCGAGAACAAGCTCGCCGTTGATGAGCTGGACCTGTTGCCGGGACATTTGGGGGGCGCGGACACCGCGACGCTCCTGTTTGCCGTCGGGCGCAGGCCCATAATGCTGCGCCTCGTCGTCATCTTCTTCGTCCAAGGTGCTTTCGGGCAGCTCGCTGAGGGTTTCTTGCGACCGGTTCCCGAAACCGTGCTTCATAGGCCGGTTTTCGCTGATGTCCGACGACTCGGGACCGAAGACGTCGTCAGAGTCTCGGTCGAGGGGAATAGATACGGTCACATCGTCGGCAAAGCTCGATGTCGAGCCACGGTTTGGCTGAGAGAAGAGGGGCTTGGGAGGAAGAGGCCGCCTGGGGCTGCCGCCGTATCTGGATGAGGGGGTGCCAGGCCTCGGGCTGCCGTTGATGTCGGAAGGCTCGTAGATGGTCGAAGGCGGTGGGCGTCCGTACTCACGGTCGGACATGCGGCTCCATGGCCTTGTGGGGGAGCTGTCTGGGTTTCTGTCGCGACCTTGGAAGGGAACGTAGGTCGAGTCGGGGGGAGGCATGCTGGGAGGGTCCATGATGGAGGATGGCCGCGAGTGGTCGGAGATGATGGAGGGCTGGTAGGACTGCTGGTAGGATTGTTGTCGAATCGGTCGGGCACTATTCAGATGCGGTGGTGAGCTGGCAGTTTCTTCAGAAAACTCGGGAGGACAGCTGGAGGCTTTCTGCAGGCCACTTTTCCTAGCAGATGGTCCTTCAGGAATAGTAGGGAGGCTGTCGAGGAGCACATGGTGCTTGCCCCGGGTGCTTCCCTGAGACCGGCGCTTCCGCTGCAACTTGACAGTAGAAGATCTGGTCGGGTTGGACACTGGTGTAGAAACATGCGCGAAATGCGAGTCCGACTTGCTCGCGCGAGGACCCTTTGGCGCTGCGACAGGAGGCGGAATGCGCGGCGAATGAATGGCCTCCTCCTCCTGCCTCAGTGCCTCAAAGTACTCGGGCGTCGAGATCTTGGGACTCTGGCCTGTCTTGACCGCCAGCGGCGGCGGGTAGAGGCCCTGGTTCCTGTCTATGGCCAGTGTCGACAACGCCGGCACATGCGCGGAAGAAGAAGAAGAAACTGTAGAAGATGAAGGATCGTTTGGTGAATTGGATACATACGATCGGGTGGAATAGTGATCCTCCTCTTCCTGGTCCATGGAAGTCAGCAGCCTGACTGCCGCCGGGTTCGCCGAGTAGCTGTTGGGAGTCGTCTCGTCGTAGTCTTCGTATGAAGGCAAGCTGTAGTCCGGCGGACGGTTGGAGCCGGGGGAGTTGGGGCGCTCCATGGCTGGCGGGATGTGAGATGTTTTGCCAGGTCGCTGGCGAGCGGCGGTGCGGTGAGGAATGTGGTGTCTCGAACTGACGTCTGGGTTTCGTTCGCGTGGGGGAAAGAAGGGTTCGCAGTCGTGATGATGCGTGTTCAGGACGGTTTCGACGAGAGATATGTGTCGAGAATCGCACGCAGTAGTAGTACTTGGCAGACGAATGAAGAAAGCGCAAGCAGCTTCGGGGCAGATCTCGACCTTTTACTGACTGGCAGGTCGGGGGACGTCTGCTGCGGCGAGTAAGAGGAGCAAAGGAAGTGTTGGTTGAGGGGCAACGGTGGAGGATTTGTTTGTGACAGGTCACGTTGGCGGGGCAACCGGGACCTGGGGAGCTTTCTCCTGCGCCAGCGTGCGCGGCGGTCGTTTTAGCGCCCAACCCCCCCTTGTTAGCGGCCGCAGCCCCCTGCGACATCGATCCACTCGGGCGTCGGGGCAGTGAGCCCCCCCGCCCGCTCCTCATCGGGTTTCAAGTCGTTCGCGGTACGAGATGCGGTATCGCCATGTTCGTCGGGACGGTTTGTGACACCAAAACCCGTTCGCGGGTCAATTTGTTCGCAACTACTGCATGTTTGGTAGCACAGTTGAGCTCTTCCGCGTCTTGAGTAACTTCCTTGCTCGTATTCGACGCCAAATCTAGGCATTAGGAGGTTGACTGAGCGACAGCCATCTTGACGCCAGAAGAACGGCGTCAGAATGGTTGATTTCGTAGCTTTCTCCGTCCTTCTGTTGGCCGCAAGGAGTATGGTCCGCTCTTTCTAGTTGATTGACCTACCGTGTTGACTGATCTACTCAGTTGACTGCTCTGCTTCGTGGACTGACATTTTTCTCCGTCATCAGTTGGACCAAGCATCGCGGCTAACGCGGACAGCAGCGGTCTACCCAGAAGATCATGTGCAAGTTGCAATCTCGAATGACCGACGAATATGTCAACGTCGTGGATATTCTCTGCCTGTATCTAGGTAAATCTAAACCCCTAGCTATCAAGCCATGATGTGCATGCTACACCCCCCAAATATCCCTCCACCTCTTCTCATCCGTCCTCAACGGCCCATCAAACCTCCCAAACCTCGCCGGCCGCCCCTCATTCGCCTCGGGCAAACACAACCACTCCCTCACACAATCAGGAACCTCCTCCTTGACATGGCTAATACAAATCAGCGCCTGCTCCCTCGTCAAGCCACTAACCCGCACCTCGCCCGCCTTGGCCACCTCACTATCGACGACACGGCCCTCGTGCGAGTACGTCTTTGCCTCGCCGCGAGCGAGGAACAACATGCATTTGTCGCGCACAATCTCATCCATCCCGCCGAACGACTCGTCCAGCACCACCACGTCTGGGTTCTTGACTATAGCCCGGAGGAAGAGTGCCACACGTTGCGCGCTGAAGGAGAGCTTGCCGAAGAGGTTGTCGTCCGCCCAGGAGAGGTCAGACGAGGAGGTTGTTTGTTGATGGTTCGGGTCCAGTTCGGGCGCGAACCAGCGGAGGGTAGCTGCAACCTTGGCGCGTGCTTCGTCATCGAGCTTGGGCGTGCCCTTGAAAGTTGTCGCCCAGGCGTTTTCGAGAATCTGTCGCACAGAGAGGTAGGTCGGCATGTGCTGGTGGACCTCGGGGCTGGAGTGGCCGATGCGCGCCTGGATGTCCCAGAACGTCAGGGGCCGCTGGCCAGAGCCTGGCTCGGGGATCCTGCTGCGTCCGAAGAGCTTGATCGGGAGAGAGTAGGTCTGAGGGTGGTCGGAACACAGGAGGGAGAGGACCGTCGTCTTCCCGGAGCCGTTTGGTCCAAAGACGCCCCAGCGGTCGCCTTGTCTGACCTTCCAGATGAGGCCGTCCTTGGGACCCGTCTCCGTGTCTTGTGTCCAGCCTCCGAGAGCGATCTTGTCGCCGTACTTGACCTGGCAGCCGTCCATTTCGACAAGCACTTCCGCTTCCTTCGTACTCGCGAATTGCTCCGTCTCTGCAGTGGTAGCACCCTCGATAGCATGTGCCGCCTTGTCCTCGCCCTTGACGAGACCCTCACCGACGACGCCTGCCTCGGTAAGTGTCTTGCCCATCTCTGCCAGTGCGTGAATAGGCAGCTTCTCATCCTCCTGCAGGCCTCCCTGCCAAACGCCCTGAATGTACTTTTGGAGGCCTTCAAGGACGAGCTGCTTCTCGCCCATGGTGGCGACCTGGCAGTCACTCCGCAGATACACCAGATGGGTGATCCAGTCGGGAATGGCATCCTGAGGACGGGCTGTCAGGACGAGCCTGGGTGCTGCCCGATCGGCCATTGAACGGAGCAGTGGGCTCAGAGACGCCACCGTGGGAGGGTCAAGGCCCATGAACGGCTCGTCGAGGAGGAGCACCTCAGGCGCCGTAAGCAGCGCCCTGGCAATCCTCGCCCTGCGTCCCTGGCCATTGCTCAGGAACGCCACAGGGAGATCGAGAAGTGGCTCCAAGCGCAGATCCTTGATAACGCGAGCTAGAAGCTCCGGCGAGATGACGTGTTCATCACCGCCAGGCTCAGGCTTGAGAGGGTTCAGCTCGGTGTTGCCGAGGAGGAAGTCCCGAAGGGAAAAGTCGGTGTTCTCCCGCCTCGATTCATATCTCGCAGCGAGGTAGGCACTCGTCTCGGGACCGCCAAGTTTCCCGCCCTGTTCGCCGTCGAATCCCACATACTGAATCGCCCTGGACGGGATCTTCAGTCTATGAGGGACGTGATCCGTCGAGAGATACGGCCAGGTCCTAGCCGTGGGCGGCAAAGTCAAGTGCTTGCCCCGAAGAAGCTGCAGGAACGTCGTTTTCCCCGCTAGGGAAGGCCCAACGATGCACCAGTGTTTGGGCGACTCAGTGGCCGAGGCAATCTCGAAATCCAAGCTGTTGAAGAGTGATGGGTTTGCGCGGCCCACGGCAGCAGCGCCGGGATACTGCCGGTAGAACGTGCCATTGGCAATCCTAAGGATTGGGGGTGTCGTGGGAGGTCTCATCTTGTCGACTGGCCCGCGAGAAGCATGCCGCGAGCCGTAGTTGTAGATGAGTCTGACTCTGAGCCATGGTGGATGTTGTCGGCAACTCGCCGGGAATTACAGGGTCGAGAGCTTCAAAGTCCGGGGAAGCTCCACGTCCGATTGCGGCCCCATATTTCCCAGCTGATGCATCAAATGTCACGTGCTGAGAGCATCCCAACGCTTGGACCACTTGACGCCAGCCTGCGGGATGCCAGGCACCTCTGATCGCGACGCAAGCTCCAGCAACGTCAAGATAGCTCCAGCCATCCATCCGCACCACCTACCCTCCAACAATCAGTCAACTCACCCGCATTCTCGACGTCACCTCGTCCGAATAACCATCTCACAAACCACATCGTCAAACCAGAACAACCCCAGACTTTCAAGATGAGCGTACGTCCCTTCCACCCCC
>JACAFV010000003.1:22949-36099 GCA_014635975.1 Plectosphaerella sp. P0831 | reverse complement strand
CACCTCTAACACTCCCTCCCAGTACCGCATCGTCCCCGCCGCACAAAACTCCAAGACCTTCCAGGCCGGCCACCACGCCCCCTCTGTGCCCGGTCTCCACGACACCCTCCGCGCCGGCGTCGGCCCATCTCCCCTCTCCAGCAGCCACGCCAACGCCACCTCCTCCACGCCCTCCGCCGACCTGACCTCCGCGCACCCCCTCGAGGCCCGTCTCAAGAACTGGGAAGCCACGCAAGAATCCATGCGCATGCAGACCCTGCGCCGCACCTACGGCGCCGCCGAGCCCATCCGCCGCCAGATGGAGCTCAAGATCACCCGCGCTGGCGACTGGCGGCCTGCCGTCCTGTCCAACGGTTCCATGGGCCTGCACGAGGAGATCCTGCGGGGCAAGGACACGAGCATCGCTTGGGAGGATGTCTACACTGGCGAGGAGGGCCTGGGCGGCAATGCCGGCCTGCTGGGCGTACACGACGAGATGGAGAGGAAGTTGAAGATGTAGGGGGGTTACGGATACAGCGGTTGTACTATTATGCATTGCCCCGGCCAGGGGCTTCACGCGGCTAGACGGGAGCTAAATGGGATTCGACCTGATATGAATGAATGCTGCTGCTGGTTTCACAGTCTTGACATGTGTTGAGCTTGTGGCGCGCCATTCGAGCGTCACTCCCCTTGATACCCCTCATACAATGCCGCAACCAACTGTCACAATACGGCGAATCATATCAAAACGTAAAAGCCTGTCTATGCAGTATGGATAAATCATATGTAATATGGCGAGTATCATCGCGAGAGGTATACCTCCGCGTATATCGCCGGCAGTATGGCACGTTGCTGCCGATGGCCGTCTTCCACTCTCCAGCCCTCGACCCCTTTGTCATAGGAAACGCTTTCGATTCCGAGGCAAGACTTTCCACCATCTTCAAGCAGACCTGGGCATCAACTAAGGTACAGAGCTGACATGGGCTCTGCCCTGCCACGCCACACCTTGCCTGCTCGACTCCCTGCTGCTGGTACTGTTCGCCTTGTTTCCTCTTCTGAAGGGAACGTCGGCAAATCGGCGACACGATGGATAAGGAGTGTTGCGAGCCCGGCAGGGCGGTGTATGCTTTGAACACGGAATCCAACATTGAAAAGCAATGAAACCCAAAAAGACGAAATAAGGCATGCATACCCCGTCCATGAACGCCGCCCGTGTAATAACTGCATTTCGAACGCGCAATGTCGTCGTTCGTCGTTCGTCTTCGCCGTCGTTCAAAGAATCACGCAGCAGCCGCCACCGCTGGACCGGCTACGTCCGCCGGCGCCGGACTTGCTGCCGCCCTTGGGTTCTTCCTCCTCAATAAGGTCGGCAGGGCGCACGGTCATGTGGACAACGTTGGCAGCATCGGCGCTAAAGTGGTATTCTGAGAGAGGTCAGTCGCATGTACAGATATCATGGGTTGATGGGAAGGAAAGCAAACGCACGCTTCAGCTGGTCCTTGTCGTCCAGCAGCTTTCCAAAGTGTATCAGGCGGATGCTGCTTGGGCTGGCGGGCTTGGCGTCCCATTCATCCCTCCACTCGCGCAGGATCAGCTCCTTGAGGGTGTAGACGCTGATGCTGAAGGGGTCGACCTTGCCCTCGTCGGTCTTGCTGGGGACATTGACGTTGCGCTTGGTGAGATACCGCTCGTCAATGCGGTACGGGTGTCGTGCGCCAGTTGTCAGGAGCAGGGTAATGTTGCAAACAAGGCCGTCGGAGGGCTGGCAGGGAGTGACGGATTGGATGTTCTCGACAGAAGGGCCGATGGCCATCGAGTCCTCGCGAGGCAGCGGCGGCTGGGTACCGGAAGAGGGCTCAATCTTGTCATCCTGCGTCGTGGTCGTGGTCGTCGAAGTGGCTGCTGGTGCTGCGGCGGGCGTCTCCTCGGTGGTGGTGCTGTTGTTGGCGGCTTCGACGGGTTTTGACGAAGAGGCGTCGACGGGTGTGGATTCGGAGGCAGGCTGCTGCTCGGTTTCGGTGGCGGCCGTCTTGGGCATCTCGGTCATTGGCACGGCGTCCTTGGGCTGATCGATGGAAGGGGCGGAGGTGGCGGATTGCGATTCCTTGGGCGCAGGGACGACGTCGGGCACGACGGCGGTGGTGGGCTTACTGAAGTCGGCCATGACGGTTGATGGGGGTGGGCGCTGAAATGTGCCCGTGGAACAGGAGAAAGTCGACGCTCAGAGCTGGCAACCGGGAGAACAGGACGGACGGGACGCAAAAGGGGTGGGGGAAGGAATGAGCGGATGCCGGACGAAGAATGAACAAGTCGGAGGTCGGCGCCGGGGAACGGGGGTGACGCAGGGCTGGCTGGCGGCTGGGAAGGAGGGGCGTTTGTGAATATGGAGAGGTTTTTTGGATTCAGATGCGACGAGCGAGCACCGGACCAAGCGGACGGCAGGTGGTGGATGCGATTCGGACGTGCGTGCGAGCGAGCACGAGGCAAGGTATGCGAGGCCTGACTGACTGACGGATGGAAGGACTGAACTGGCCGGACAGGGCGGGACAGACGGGCGGCGACGGCGGGCCAATCTAGGCCAAGTTGGATCCAATGGGCCAAGCGGGAAATGACTCGGGTGGTCTACAAGTACCTGGGCCTTCCAAGGTCGATGACAGCGCCAGGACACGGGACGAGGGGAGGGCGTCTGACAGGAAGAGATAAAAATGAGGATATTCTGGGACAAGCGGAGATGTTTGGGGAATTGTGCAATTGGGGGAGGCGGTGAGATCCGGATGGTGCTGGCTGGCTGGCTTGACGACTTGACTTGTCGAGAAGCAAGGGGGCGGCGAAACGGCGATGATGATTCGGGGGAATTCCCACCCAAGTGCAGCGCAGTGAACCGCAGCAGCCAGCACCAACAGCAGCGCCGGGCGAGTGTGGGCGATGTTTCGTAATGCAGTGGCCACCGGGTCGAGCGGCCCAGGCCAGGGGGGGGAAGACCGTCAGTGGAGGGCGGGTGAATGACGATGAGGGGCGGCCCGGTCTTGAACGAACCTGGAACTGGAAGGCCCACGGGAGACTTCCTGCCATCAAATCTCCAGGCTCAGGGGGGCGACACCCTTCTGTTGGTGAGCCCGGCGCAGCGGGCTAGTGCCGTTCAGAGGCCCTGAGCGCTCCCCCGGTGCACCGATGGTGCATGTGGGCGGCGGCCGGCGGGCGCCCCCTTCCCCCAAAGCAGGATGGATGGGGCCAGCGGCAGGATGCCCCGGGTGGGAAGGCGCCACCCACCCTGGACTCCCCTCCCCTCCTCCACCTCCACGTTGGGAGGCGGGCAGGGCAGGGCGCTCTCCTCAAGCCTGCAGTGTGGACAGGACGGGGGGATGGATGGTGGAAGGAGCGGGTGAGATGTGGGGTTTTGCGGGCGAAGAGTGGAAGGAACGCGGAGGTGGTGCCTTCCAGTCCGTCCATGTCCATCAAGGATGTCCCTCAACCGATGGGACGGGGCAATGGAAAGCATCCATCCCGTAGCCAAATCTGGGAGGCAAAACTGCTTGTGCACTAACGCCTTCACACCAAGTTTTGGTCTCCTTTATCGCCGATGCATCAGTTTTCGATAGCCTACATTCCAAACCACGCCAACGAGAATCCACGCGCAGCGGGAAATACAGGACCGGCCCACGACCACCGGATGACTGCAGCAAGCTGAGGTTGTCGTGCACCTCGACACGTTATCTCGAACACGAACATGGACTGACCCAAGCATCTGGGGGCCGCACAGCCCACTGCTGATGGGTTCCCCCCATCGTCGACCTGTCCAGTCAGAGCGCCCTCTAGCCCCTCGGCTACCAAGCCACGGACGGACCTCCCTGAACGAGAACACCTCGCGTTCAGATATGGTTCCGAGGGCCTGCATCACCAACTGCGAGTACGAGCATCGGGTTTTGTACAAGTGGCTTCTCCCGAGAGGACCCTTCAACGGCGCCCAAGTCAGCCGCCGCTTGCACTTGCGCGCGAGTCGTGAGGAGAAATCCCCGATGGGGGACGCATCGACACAACAGTACGGCTTCACGATTGTCCGCTTGCGCCAAGACGCCGTTTCTTGCACGCGTCGATAGCAACCAACCTATCTTCTTGCCGAATGTGACACCACAACGAACCAAGCCACGATAAACTGTCCCCATCAGTCACCTGGTCCGGTTCTCCATTCGCCCAGACCGACGGCCCTGACCAGGGGGGCACTCTGGATAATAATGAGCGACACCTGCGCAGCCAACACACCCTCTCGCACTCACCCTGCACGATGTGCAATCCTCAGGCGTTCTTGGCCATCAACAAGGTATCCACCGCTTGCGACGCCCGTCCAGAAACGTCGCCATGCCAAGATGCGGGGGAACAGCCCCTGTCGTGATGGCCTCGTCTCGGGACAAACACGTGAAAAGGGAACAGGGTGACATATTCAAACACTCGAGGATATCATTCATACCCGACCACTATGGCCTCTGCAATCCAACACACAACCGACCCAATACGCTGCATTACCAACCACTCACTCACCGTCCCTCACAGCATCAAGAGGTCGTTGTTGTTTCCATCGTTCCGTCCGGGCTGCACCATCTGTGGTGCGTGCTGGTTCACCACATAGCCCGTCTCGAAGCCCGTGTTGCCGCCGAAGACGTCGTTCTCGTTTACCTGCATCGCCGCCATCTGCTGCGGCCCGATGCTCGAGAAATACGCGTCGGCGTCACTGACGGCCTGGGCCAAGTTTGCGTTCCCATTCTCGCCGTTGGCAGCCACAACACCCATGCCGACACCTGCTGCCGTAGCTGCGTTGACAGCCCGGTTGCGCTGATCAATATCTGCCGGCTGCCCACCGAGTCCCAGCTGGCTGAGACTCTTTTGCGTCTCGGTCGGCGGCAGCGTGTTGCGCTGCAGCGCCGGAGACTCTTGCAATCTCCGGGGCCGTGCTGACCGGAAGACCGTCTGCACCGGCTTGAGATACACCGTCGCTAGTGTGCCGACGTTCAGGCACATCTCCTCCAGCGTCTGCGGGTCCAGCCGCTCCGACTCGGCAGTGATGGCGGGCTTTTCGCTCATGACAATCTGTTTGGCCGCGTTCATGTCTGTCGACAACAGTCGCCAGTACATGTAGGCGCGGTCACGAAGATCCGGGTTATCAGTCTCCTCCGTGGCCCACTTGAGGACCTTGGGAACAAGCTCTTGACCCTTGGTGGGCCGCTGGATGAACAGCTTGACCGTGGCGGTGAGCAGCGCCAGCTGCACCTCGACGGGCTCTTCGGCGAACGAGTAGAGGAAGTCCTCCAGAAGTGCGTCGCTGTTCTCGATTCTGTCGGCGTACTGGCCAATGACCCATATCATGGCTGCCTTGGCCTCGGGCTCGTCCAGGGAGTCGAGGTGCTCGCAGAGGATGCCGATGATCGACTCATACTGGTTCGGGTACTTGCGGAAGATGTTTTTGATGACCACCGTGGCCTCCTGAACGATGTAGGTGACCTTTGTTGCGACCAGCTCCAGCAGCAGGGTGATGCACTGTCGTGCTGCAGGCTCGATCTTGATGGCGAGCTTGCCTATCGCGCGGACTGCCTTTCGGACGAAGTGCACGTCGATCTCGGTTGCATATTCCCGCAGCTCGGTCAGGACTTCGTCAATGTTCTTCTCGTTCGCCAGCATAAAGATGAGCTCCAGCTTGGTCACCTTGACGTAGATTGGGTCGTTGTATTTGCAGAAGAAAACGCGGATGTCGTTGCGCAGGACTTCCGGCCTCCGCTGGAGGATGAGGAGGGCGTTGCGTAGAGCGAGGTATTGGACCTCGGGGCCCTTGGCCAGGAGCGTCACGAGTGGCGGTGAAAGCTTCTTGCAAAGCGCCGTGATCTGCTTCTGGTCCGCGATGTAGTTCATGAGATAAAGGATAACACGGATGCAGGTGAGCACGACGGCCGAGTTGGAGTGTGACAGGCGGGGCGAGATGCGCTCAGCCAGGAGCAGCGCCTCTCCCGACTCCTGGGGAACATAGGACATGAGAGCTTCCAGGATGTACGTCTGGCCCCATCTGTGGCTAGTTAGCACTTATGATCCCGGAATTCAGCGAGTGACATACTCTGAGCAGTCCGCCAGGATGGCCACCATCTTGGAGGCGTTGCTGTAGTCGATGGTGAGTTTGATGGTGTCACTTCGCTCCCAGATATCCATCAGACTGGCAAGGGCGCTCGCAACCACGGTGGGGTTGTCGTCCCGCAGCAGGCCGTTAAGCTTGTCTATCAGGTCGGACGCTTCCACGAGACGCCTGTCGTGGTCGTACAGCTTGGCGACGCAGTAGGCGGCCGTCTTGCGCACGTATGGGTCGGGATCGCGCAGCATTTGCTTGACGATGGGCAGGGTGGCC
This sequence comes from Plectosphaerella sp. P0831, assembly GCA_014635975.1. Classification (NCBI taxonomy): domain Eukaryota; kingdom Fungi; phylum Ascomycota; class Sordariomycetes; order Glomerellales; family Plectosphaerellaceae; genus Plectosphaerella; species Plectosphaerella sp. P0831. Next base: position 29,738 of record JACAFV010000003.1, on the reverse strand, counting down.
TCGACGAACTCGCGGACGTGGATGTAGGACATTGTTCGAAGGGCGAGGGCGCGCACGAGCGGGTTCGGGTCGTCCATGTCCTGGGAACCGGAAGTCAGCTGCTGTCGCGAGACAGGGGGAGTTCACGAAGAGGTCTTACACGCTGCAGCACGGGGATGGCTTGGACGGCAATCTCGGCCCTCATGCGGGCGTAGTTGACGAGGAAGAGGAAGCACATCTTCTTGATCTCGAGACTCTGGATGTGCATGCAGCCGATGATGTCGGGGAAGAGGGCGACCATGTCGTTGTTGCTCATGGTCATGTTGGCGACGATCTTCTTGAGGGCGATCTTCTTCGAGGCGTTGCCCTTGTCCTTCTTTCCTCCGCTGTTGAGCTCGAGGCGGAGCTCGGCCACCTTGCCCTTGGGGGTTGTTAGCTGGGGGTGCACCGGCGGGGGGAGGTAGGCCATGAACATGGCGGGCGAGGCGGGTGCTGGCGACGGCCGGCGGGAGGGGAAGTTGGTTTCAGAGGTGCGCCAGCGCTGGGTTATGCGAAGAGGGAAGCTCTCGCGACATGCGCCTCGCCCCGTGTGGTGTGGTGTTGCGGGAGAGATAGATGGGAAGGGGGGATTGGGGAAGACGTACCCTGGCAAAGAGCTTGGAGTCGCCCGCATCTTTGGAGCTCGACATGGCGGGCACGCTTGGTTCAGGGCGTCACCGATACTATCCCGGGCAGGACAGGGCTAGGAGTGTGATGGAGGGCAGCGGTGCAACCAAGGCCGTCACGGGTACCGAGGGCCCCAGGGCTGAGCGAGCTTTCCCCGTCCGGCGGCGTATGTGGTGTGGTGTGGTGTGTGTGTGGGAATGTGGTCTCGTGGCTGGTGACCGATAAGTGCAGCCAACAGGTCTGGGCGAGCCCCTCACTGCCAGGGTATGTGTGCGGTTGAAGCTGCGGTTCGTGGCCGGGGTGCCAGGTTCAGGTTCGCGTTGTTGGGGCGATGGGGCCTAATTGGCCGCACGGCGGATGGCGGCAGGTTAAGGTACGTTTTGTTCTTCTTCCTTGCTTCCGCTGCGGTGACGGTACAGGCCGAAAGGGGGAGAGACTTTTTCTTCGAGGAGGGGGAGCGGCCGGAGAGGGGTCGAGGGTTGGGCGCGTCGGACACGGGGCCAATCCAATGGTGGTGTCGGCGGGCGTACGAGAATGGTGGTTTTCTTTGTGGAGCTGGGCGTCGAGAGTCTATTCCGACGACACTAGGGAGGTTTGCAGGGCTGGAGGCTGTCGGTCGGTCGGCTGGTCGGTCGGCCTGGGCGTTTGGGTGTCACGGTGTCTCGGGCGGTCGTGGACCGGTGGTGAAGCTGTCGTGGTTTTTCGGGACCCCTGGAGTTCAAGAATAGGGGGGGATTGGGCCCCGGTTTGGCCATTTGATTGATGACAAGGCCGACAACACGAGGCGAGACCCGCGTGCCCGAGCTCTCCGGGCGGGTGATCCGGTCCAGCCCATCCGATCCGACCACCTTTCTGTCTCCAGCGAAAAGGCGAAAGCACGGGGCAATTGATTAATTTCTTATCGATAACGTACTTCTTGCGCCGTGACAGCGGGAACTTGGGAAATGGAGGTGGGGGGCCTTGGCGGATGGGCTTGCTGACTTAGCGGATCCGCTGCTGGTGACGACGGGTCAAGATGGGACACGAACCGAACCGTGATCACCCTCGACCAGGATAACCACCTCGACGACGACTCCGATACGATCGCATCGCCCACGCGCCCGTCGCAAACATCCTAAACGACAAGCTAGTCATGGCCCTCATCAAGACCGACGTTCCCCGCTGGGTGGCCCAGCTCAACTCGCCGCCGACCCCGAAGAACAAGCAGTCTGGCCTCTCCGACCCCCGTGGCTTCCCATCCTCCTCGTCCTCCAAGGTACGCCCGCCCAGGCGCCCGTCCCCTCCATGTCCATCCGCTGACCCTCCCCCAGAAGCAGAAGTCGTTGCAACCCCGCAAGCAGCCATCGCCCGAGGAGATGGACACGCTCAAGCTCAAGAAGGCGTGGGAAGTCGCCCTTGCGCCCGCCAAGAACCTGCCCATGACAGCCATCATGATGTACATGAGCGGCAACTCTCTCCAAATCTTCAGCATCATGATGGTCGTCATGGCCTTCAAGACACCGCTTATGGGCCTTATGGCTACCAACACGGCTCTCGAGCGTTTCGAGTCGGACTCGAACCGTGGCGCGCTCGTTCAGGTCAAGCTGGCCTACGTCGCTATGCAGGTGCTGGCCCTGGCTCTGGGCGTTTACAAGGTTAACACGATGGGACTGCTGCCGTATGTGTTCAGGAAGAAGAATGTGGAGATGAGACTGTTTGCTAACATTTTCGCAGGACAACTCGCTCGGACTGGCTGGCGTGGGAGTCGATCAGGGAGCCCCTGGAGTCGGCTGTTGCGGCGCTGTAGACCATCATGTAAGATACCTAATTAGCGTCGAATACTTTCCTCTGGCCCTTGCGAATTCTTGTTGTATTTGCCGGTGGTGATGTCGCGGTTGGAGGGCGCGCACTTTTCTGTGCACTGCGCTGGGAAACTCCACGCGTGTGCTCGCGATGGCTTCTTTCAGGTGCAGGCCTACGCCGGAGTTGCGTTGGGTAAGATGTCCTTCCTGTGTTGGTCGTGGGTGCAGTCGGCTGGCACGAGGGGCAGCCGGCGCGACGGTGCATCGCATCGCATCGCTCGTGGTAGGCTGCCTGGTGCTGTAGCGGTCAAACGCTGTATCCTACTTAAGGCGAGTTTTTCTATACCCCTATAACCCGCCCAGGTCGCCACTCGACGCGGAGTGGTGCAGCGGTTAGAGCGTGAAACAAATATCTCATAGGGAAGCTCTATACACCCGAGAGGCGCCTCCAAAGAACCCGTCCGGGAGGGGCCTGCACAGACACGCGGAGGAAGGGAGCTGAGTTCGATTCTCAGCCCCGACCTTTTGTTTTTCATTTTGGCGGCTCTAGGTCAAGGCCTCAGGTTTTGATTTGCTGCTGGTCATCGTCTGAGAGCTACTCAGGACGCAGCTTCCTGTTCAGGAGCGACCTGATGGCTGAGGCCAGGTGAGAAGATCTCCGTCGCTCCTGCGCATCATCGAGTTTCTATTAGGACAACAAACAAAAGGCGCGAATGAAGCCCCCATCAGCCCAAGCCAATGCAACCTCGAGGCGTGTTCATCTACTCACCTCGGCCATCTCTCGTCAACCAACCCCCCGTCTTATCTCCTCACGCACTTGACATTCTTGAAAACTCTATCAACAATGAACAACGCATTCCCATCATCGTCATCCTCTGATAACCATCAAGCTCAGTCGTCAGGAGCTGAGGACGCCCCGCAAGAACAACCACCTGGAGCTCCCGTCCAAGAAGAGCTCTTGGATCGAGACTAGGCACCTCCGGGCCATCTTCACACGGTCCACGTCGATCCCTTCCATCCGAATAGCGAGCGATGTGTGGGAGGCTGGTCCCAGGTCCAACATGTACACCCATTTGAAGGAACAAGCACCTACTTGGACTTGCCCCATCTGTTCCACCAAAACATCAAATACTACGGCCTCACGTTCAGTGTCTTCATCCATCGGGGCACCGAACTCCTCGTCACGCCGGAGGCCCCAGGACGAATGTTCCAGCGGTTTTACATGCAATTCGTCTATAACAGCCCGTACGACCGTATTTCCAACCTCCACGACCTCGCACACAAAGCCGAATTGATCGATACCTCCATATTTACCCTCAAAAAAGGGTCGGTTGACTTCATTGGAAAGACTCTGGAACTCATGTATAAAATTGTCTGTAAGATGAGGAAAGCCGACCGCTCGAGACTTGCCATGCAGGCGCTGCACTCGGCGCGGGTTTTGGACTGGTTTGAACGTGGCCACGATACGGACAACAAGTTTAGGACCAAGCAGGAAGCGCTCAGCGCTGACCTTTCCGATGATAAGATTGACGCGATCTTGGGATTGGAAACCACTTTTTATCGCCAGCCGGTCAACTGGGCGGAGGATCCAAATCGAGCAGTGGTTCTTTCACGCACTCGTCTCCAACCTTTACTGCCCCCGGAGCACATTCTGCACTGGGAGGATCTGGTGCTGTCTCGGTACCCCGTTTATGTACCACGGCAGCAATAGACGAGGCTCAAGAAGGGTAGACATCATTGGGTTTTGCGAACAGCGGGTATAAATTCAAGAGGCGGGCTCGTGCAGCCCACGATAATCCTACCGTAGCCTGCGAAAATATGGATCCTTCTACTCTGGTGTTCTCGATGTTAGTGAGTAACTTTTACCTAGTGACTTACCCGTTCAGTGTGACGGTCGGTTGACTGTAGCGGTCGAGTGATAGTAGCGGTCGACCTTTTCTTAACCCGTATTCCCACAGGCTGCGGTAGTAATAACGTGGGCTGCGCGAGCCCGCCTCAAATTCAAGCAGCGTTTGTGTTCCCTCCTAATGACCTTTCGTGACGCAATGCCACTCACACTCGGTGGTCTGGAGGTCTGGCGGTCAAAACATCTTGACCAGCCAGGGCAAACTCCGCGGTGCTGAATGGTCATGTTTCCCAGGCAACATCGGCCAACTCGAAGACGTGCATATGCCGTCAGTCATCAACCGTGTTTTCCAGGACGAGACTGCTGAGACTTTGCGTCAGAGCACGAGAAGCGTGACCCTCGGTCTCTCCGTCCCTCCGCCTCGGAGGTCCGCCACATCAGCAGTTTCTACGGCAGGCTCGGAATCGTACGATGATGTCGAGCGCGCGAAAAGGAGGATGGTAAGAAGATCATCAGACATGTCGTCGGGAGAGGGCGGTAAAATCTTCCTCACACCACTCAAATCCGAAGATGCCCGTGAACAAGACAACGAGGCTCAACTCGGCGGGTCACCTTGATTTAACGTTCACGGCCTCTTGATCCTCCGACGCAGACTTCTGCGGCGGAAAAACGTGGGGGGCACGTCGTGGGGTGGCAGCATGTCAACGGTCTTGCAGCCGTTCGTCTACAAGCCCGGCTGTTCCCCGCAATGCAGGCAGCACATCGTCCCGAGATCTGCCGTGGGTGGGGAGGGCATCGCGACCCGCCGGGACGGGTCAATGAACCGATCCCACGGCGGAGCTCGGAGCTCCCTTGCTCGTAACGTCCATGCAAGTCAGACCATCAATCAGTGGCGCGGTGTAAGGTAAGTGAGTCAGGGTACACCCCCGATGAGTAAATCATTTCATTTGCAGTGCGAGTCTAGAGGCGATTTTGATATCAAGCCATCCTTGATCCGAACCTGTGCCGGCCGTCGACGGCTGAACTCCGTCAAGAGCAAATATCCCTTGTGCTCCACCATACCCATGGTGACACACTTACTTCGTCTCGCGCACGACCTTGTCGACGGCCTTGGCGAAGTACTCGACATTCCTCGTGTTCAGGCCGGCCATGCTGATGCGGCCGTTCTTGGTCATGTAGATGTGAGCGTCGTCGCGCAGCTTGAGGACTTGGGTCTCTGTGAGACCGGTGAAGCTGAACATGCCGATCTGGTCGGTGATGTGGTTCCAGGTGCCCGGGGTGCCGAGCTCCTCGAGCTTGGCCCGCAGCACCTTGCGCATGGTGATGATACGGCCAGACATTTCCGTCAGGTTCTCCTCCCACTCCTTGAATAATGTGGAGTCGTTGAGGACAGTGGCGACGATACGGGCACCGTACAGAGGAGGATTCGAGATCTCGGACCTCTGCAGGATGGCCAATTGCGACGCGATGCGCGAGATGGTCTGGGTGGCGTCGGGGCCGGGGCCTGTGACGAAGTGGAAGCATCCGGCGCGCTCGCCGTAGAGACCAAAGTTCTTGGCGAAGCTCTGGCAGACGAGGAACTCGAAGCCGCGCTCGGTGAAGAGGCGTACGGCAGCGTTGTCGCGCTGCAGGCTACCCGAGGCGAAGCCCTGGTAGGCGCAGTCGAAGAAGGGGAAGTGGCGCTTCTCAGCCAGCAGGTCGGCGATCTCAGCCCACTGGGCCTCGGTCGGGTCGACACCCGTAGGGTTGTGGGCACAGACGTGGAGGAGGACGATCGACTGGTCGGGGGCGGCGGACAGAGCAGCCTTCATGCCGTCGAAGTCGAGGCCCTTGGTCTCCTTGGAGAAGTAGGGGTACTTGGCAATGGGCAGACCGACATTGGAGAAGATCTGGTGGTGGTTGGCCCAGGTAGGGTCGGACAGGTAGACTGTCCGGTTACCCTTGTAGAACTTTGCGAGGAAGAGGGCACCCAGGTGGACGGCACCGGTGCCGGAGATGGTCTGGATGGAAGAGGAGCGCTTCTCCTTAAGGGCGGCTGACTCGGAGCCCAGGATCAGCTCAGCGGCCTTGCTGGTGAAGTCGGCAATACCCGCGATCGGGGCGTACTCGTGGTTCAGCTCGGGATCGTTGCGCAGGATCTCGTCGGCCTGTGGGAGGAGGGGATAGTTAGTGATGGTTCAGATGATAATGTGGTGGCAGGACGACACCGCCGGGTGGGGTGTCACTGATAAGGGAGGACGGTGTATACCTTCTTGACGACGGGAAGCACCCAAGGCTTCGCATTGTCACCGCGATAAGCACCAATTCCCTAGGACAACGTCAGCAACAGGAGGCAAAATCAAAAGGCCACGAGTCAACGTACCAAGTCGACCTTATCAGGGCTCTGGTCGGCCTTGAAGGCCCTCATCAGACCGAAGAGGGGATCCTCAGGGGCCTGGGGGACGGCCTCAGCCGGGAAGTTGGTAGCAGCGATGGGCGACATGTGGTTCGTGATGTTGCGGATTCTGGAGAGGGAGG
>JACAFV010000003.1:0-22910 GCA_014635975.1 Plectosphaerella sp. P0831 | reverse complement strand
GGGCGAGGGCAGTAGAAAAAGGGAACGAGCGGGAAGGAATGTGACGTGAGCCGTTCCTGGCGTCGGGGAGTGCTTGCCTGCGTGCGGCCGGAGCGGACGGGGAGTGAGGGGCAGGGAAGGAGCAAGCGCAACAGGTACTTTGGAGGGGCAGCTACAGAGCTTGCTGCGGCAGGTACTGTACAGGCGGGGTGGTAGCGTAGCTTCCCTGTCTGTTCTGGCCTGTTGGGTCGACCGGGGTCTGGTGGAGCGCCCGCGTGCTTGGAGATGGACACTGGATGAGCGCCGGCTAAACCGCTGGAAGCTAGGCGGCGGCGGGGTGGTGCCACTTCGTTGGAGGGCAGGTGAGATGCAGATTCAGGCCCCAAACAGCCCAGTGGAGATGGTACTCCGTTGGGTAGGCTGATTTCTTTGCGGGGTGGTCTTGTCTGCGGGCGGGCTGCGCGTGGCCTCGTGTCGTGTCACGCAAGCGGGCGAATGGCGAGCTGTCTAAAATTAAGCAGGCTCCTCTTGCCGAGTGAGTGAGCACGGGCAGGGATCTGTGTCGCCCAAAACTGATGTTTCGGCGCTTCAACTTTCAGAGGCAGTTGTCGTCACGGCAAGGCGGGCCTTGTCGTAAAACCAGCTTATCTGGGGGTGGGTTGGCGGGCGTTTGTTTGCTAGGTTTCGTCGGCGAGCTGTCGGCGTTGATATTTTGGGAGGGGGTCTCGGCGAAAAATCCGGAATGCCGTGTGTCTTGACAAATGGAAATCAAATAGAAACGTGAAAACTGCGAGGTAACGAGTAAGGCGAGTTTTCTGGAGAGGGGGGAAGGAACCGGGTTCTAAATCCGCTGCAGCACGATGCGCAGTCCGTCGAGTCGAAGGGGGGAAGGCCAAGTGAAATAGGTTCTCTCGGGCGCGAGTCGTTCGCCGCGGTACCACGGGCTTTCAGGGTCCCTGGCGTTCCCGTCCGCTGCCGACGGGAAACCGAGGTCGTCTTCCCCGGGGGGTCCGTGACGTCTGCCGTGGGTTCGAATGCGGCCGCACACCCCCAGTCCGGGTCGCTGTGCCTTGTTTGGAACACGCCTGAAAATGGGAGAGGTCGGGCCGGACGACAGACGGGAGCTGTCACGGCTCTTTTTTGCTTTTGCGACTTGCCCTCTGGCAGTTGATGAGGACGGTGAGAATATCAACCGCCCGGGAAATGGTGGGTTGACAACGCGGGATGCCCCGGGAAATGTAGTCCATGTGAGCAACACGATTCAGATCAGATGTCGCCATTGGACAGACCAAGCATTGAGGTCATCATCACAGGGCTGGTCAGTCTGGTACTCCGCAAACATGTGATTCTCACCCCGAACCCCAGCCTTGGACACCACACACTTTGCTCACATGTCACTGACCATCACCGAGACTGACTCTTCTGAACATCACTGGTTCTCTTGTTTAGAATATCAGATCCCAAACGATCAGGAAAGCGCACACTCCCGCCGACGCGAAGAAGGTATACCGCGCTGCGCTTGGCCTCTTGCTCGCCTCCTTGAGCTGCTTGTTGCCGCTGCCGACGTTCTCCGTCGTGTTTTCCGACTCGGTCACCAGTTGCTCGATGTGCGCCGACTGCGTGGCCAGGTTGCCGACCAGCAGCGTCTGCAGCTCCGAGATCTCGAGTAGTGACTTTTCGGCCGTCCTGCAAAGTGTCAGAGATGTTGCGGCCACCGGCAGATCTGCGGGGCTGATCATACCTGACCTTGTTCAGCGTGCTGTTATAGTGCTGGACCATGTCCTGGTTTCCCTTTTCAAACATCTGGAGCTGCTCCTCGGTCAAATCGCTAGCAGCGAATGGCGCGGGCTCGTCTTCCGCCGGACGCTGTGTTGTGCCGCTCCTGCTCTTCCCCGTCTGGGCCGTCTCGTAGAATCCCGTCAGCTCCGGCATGGCGCCGCCACCGCCGGCCTTGGCCAGCACGCTGCGGTTCTTCTCCATCTCCCGCGTAAGACGGGACTCCATCATGTCCGCCTGCGTCCGCCCGCAGAGCTGGAGCTTCTGCCTCAGGAACCACAGCACGCCGTCCCGGTGTATGCCAATATCCTTTGCTTGCCCATCTGCTGCCGCATGCTCCGCCGTCTTGCTCTCGTTGCTCGGCCCGCCGCCGCCAGCAGCCCACGAGCCCAGTGCTCCCAGTCCTCGAACGAATTTCTTGCGGATCAGTGCCGACTCGGTCTCGCGCCGCAACGTCTCTGCCTCTTCCAAGGCTCGTATGCTGGCATTGAGCTCGCGGAGCATCTGCTTGGCGTTGGCATCGATCTCTTCCCGGTCGCGGTCGGTCAGGAAGCGCTGCTGCTGCTGCTGGCCTGTCCGGATATGGGACTTGCGCGCTTGCGCTGTCGAGAGGTAGGCTTGTCGGACATCTTTCAGTTCGTTGTGGAGGCTTGTAATGTGTGATTTCTGTCATGTTAGCTGCTGTGATGACCTGTTTCCTGGTGCCCCTTACTATTCTGTAGGCCTCTTTCAGGAAACCGTCAATGTCCGATACGCTGTACTTCTTGCGCGTCTGGGTAACATTGTGCTTGGCCAGAAGCTCGTCGAAAATGGGGGTAAGATCCATGGTTCCCGATGCGCGGCTTGGGCCGGCTATGGCGTTTGGAGTGTGGGTTTGGACTTGGACAGTGTTGATGTGAGCTCCCTCCAGGAAACTCGAAGCTGTCGCCAATGACGTGTCTGAAAGGTGCTTCAGTCCAACAGCCACGTTGCGGTACACGCGCCACTTGGGTGTGGCGGATGCTGCCCCACCTCAACTTCGGTCAACTCGGTGTCAGCTCAAGGCGTGAACACCACGACACAATCTGGGCACATAGAATGACCCATCCAAACTCGGAACCGCCTTGAGCCATTGACTCTGGAAGAAAGATTTGATTCAATCAGTTCGTATTCATTTTTCCGCGTAGGTTTTATTGCAGAAGTTCGACATCTCCATGTGTGGAGGAACACACTGCTGATGCTCGTCCAGGTCATCTGCATCACTGCTACGACAACCTCGTCCCACAGCAATCTATAAAGACTACACCCGGAGTCTAGGACAAAAATACGAGTTGATCATGAGATCAAAAAACATACAACACCGGGTATTCGCTGGTCGTCACCGACCCAACTACTAATCCAGCCCTCACTGGCTTGACTATGGGAGAGCGGACGGGATCCCGTATTTTCCAGTGGGTGNTTCGCTGGTCGTCACCGACCCAACTACTAATCCAGCCCTCACTGGCTTGACTATGGGAGAGCGGACGGGATCCCGTATTTTCCAGTGGGTATGGTCGTATGTGAAAGATCAGGAGGTTGTTGCGGTATATAGTGCTGCCACACACTAGTCGCCTACGAGTTCGGTTTCCCTCGACCCTAAGCCGCCCGGGGGAGAATGCGCCCACATCCCGAAGGTGTGCCACATCATGGGAGACGCGGAGCCGAGGCATGGCGTCCAGATCTCGGGGTACCCCACGATCTACGGCCCGTCTGGATGACAACCATGAACCATATATGGTCAGGCTCGTCCTTCAGAATGGTTTGTATGTGCCAAGTTGTAACATGACCTAGAGCGCATCCCTTCTCTCACATTACTCCCCACAAACACGATCGCTTTCTACACCAACCCAAGCCATGCAGATACTCACTAACGGCCACGCCAACGGCGTCACGCCACAGGCGAAGGCGGGCGGTTTGAAGGTCACCATTGTGGGCGCTGGCATTGGCGGGTTATCGGCAGCAATCTTCCTTCGTCAACAAGGCCATCATGTGACTGTCCTGGAGCAGTCCCGGTTCGCCAACGAGGTCGGCGCCGCCCTGCACCTGGCACCCAACGCTCATGGTCTGTTGAAGCGGATGGGCATTCAGCCTGAGAAGACGGCAAACTTGATGGAGAGCGTATGTCAAACAATTGGCTTGACGCTGATTGAGATAAGTGCTGACGGAGCCAGATGACCGAGTACGACAGGGAGTGCAACCAGCAACGCCATGTCGAGCTCAAAGAGCCCAACAAAATGTGGCAACACTCTTGGCTCCTGATTCACAGGGTTCATCTGCACGAGGAGCTCAAGAGACGTGCTCAATCTGAGGATGGACCCGGCACCCCCGTCGTGTTGAGAACGAGCAGTCGCGTCCTTGAGGTCATTCCCGAACAAGCGGCTGCTATGCTGGAGGGCGGCGAGACCATCTCAGGTGATGTGCTCCTGGGCGCCGATGGAGTTCATGTGAGTCTTACCCTTGACCTAAACAGTAGCAGTCCTGACGAGAAGCAATGCAGTCTAGGTGCCGTGTCAAGGTCCCCGGCGGCGACATCAAGACCAAGTCCTCTGGGAAGAGCGCATTCCGTTTCTTGGTCCCCCGGCAGGTTGCGCTGGATGACCCGGTCACTGCGCCGTTTGCCCAGAGGCTGGGAGACCTCGCCATCTGGTTCGACCAGGACCGACGAGTCGTCATGTACCCTTGCAACTCCAACACGCAGCTCAACTTTGTGTGCATCCATCCAAAGGAGGAGAGTGCAGGACAGGACACAGCTGGAGGTAGGTGCTGGCGATCCTTTTCACTGACGGGTGGTGCTGACTGGATCTCGCAGAGTGGAACGGAAAGGCGAACAAGGACAAGCTTCTCGAAGTGTACTCAAAGTTTGGCGAGCCTGTCAAGCAGCTTTTGAACAAGGCAGCAGACGATTCGCTGCGAGTTTGGGAGCTGCTTGACATGGATGTCCTGTCAACGTGGGTTGAGGGCCGTCTGGCTCTTTTGGGTGACGCTGCCCACCCTTTCCTCCCACGTAAGTTACCATGAATGACTTTGCCGTGCGTTGCTGACATGTCTTCAGACCAAGGACAGGGAGGTGCTTGCGCGATTGAAGATGCCGCAGCCCTAGGAGTCGTCCTGCAGCGCGGCGTTCAGCCGGAGGAAGTCCCCGAGAGGCTCGCTCTTTACCAAAAGATTCGCATGGAGAGAGCAAATCGCCTTCAGGAGTACTCCCGTCTCGTCGGAAAAGACCTTCAAGAGGTCAGCAAAGTGAACAGTGAGACACCCCAACACCCTCTAAATGATTCAGGGCTGACAGCTGTCCCTAGTGATGGAATTTACCCTGTACAGTTTCGGCCACGACGAGTGGGACAATTCGATGCAAGTCTTCCGCAAGTGGCAGTGGGCCAAGAACCCCAACTTGATCTGGAGGATGCCCGTCTCTTTCGGACCATTCCCTGGGCCGCGACAGACTGTGGAGGGCAAGCCCCGATCCCTGGCGCATTCGACCTTTACAACAGCCTCTATCAAGTTCAAGACGTCCCGGACCGTGCTGCAGAACCTTTTCCCTTCAGCGTCTTTCCGCTTCAAAAGCCCAGGCACGGCGGCCTTTGCCACATTTTCGCAAACGACGCTCAATAAGATGGAGTGGCTTGGCGGATCTGGGTACAGGCACATGGGGCTGTACATTCACGGCGTTCAGTACACCCAAAAGGACGGCACGACTGTCAATGGCACCTTCCTGCCGGTGCTCTTTGAGAACCTGGCAGACCCGATCCTCAGCGGAAGAGAGGAGCTGGGTATTCCCAAGCTCTACTGCTCACTTGACGTGTGGCAGAGGGCGGGAAGCTACCGGGTCCAGGCGGGATGGCAGGGCGTCAACTTTGGAAACATGGTTCTCGAGGATCTGGTTCCCGTGGAGCAGGCCGAAGAGAAGCAGAATATCGGCGGCGATCAGGGTGATCTCGGGTACAAGTACATCCCAGCCGTGGGCGAACGGGGAAAGCCGGCGGTTGAGCATGCGACGTTCATCCCGTCCGCTGAGCAAGCCAAGGCTGTGAAGAGCAAGGTTGAGAGGATGTTCAAGGCAGAGAGTGCGACTATCTCGTTCGATCCTCGCGACTGGGAGGCACTGCCGACGCTTCACCATGTTGTTTCGAGGCTGGACGAGGTTCCGGTCTACGAGGTCATCAGCGCCACGCTGCAGGAGGGTACGGGCGTGCCTGACTGCTCGAGTGTCAGGAGGCTTGACTGATCGGGTGGTGGTGGGGAGACTCCCCCACTTCCCGACACATCGAGGTGGCCGGAAGCCAATGGCTTCTGCCTCTGACCTCGTGTTCGATCATCCAAGGCAGTGGATAGAATGAATACCAATCCAGTATCGAAATCAAGAGAACTGAGACATGCGTGCCATATTTCAATGGCAGAACAGACGATGGTACTTACATGCTACAGGTTCATGTGTGCGTGTGGTCAAGCTGAGATGCCTCGGGTCGGGGTGGGTGAGAACATCGTGCGGCTGTCACGAGCCCCTGACTGCCCGCCCCCTGAATCGTGGGGAGCTGGCTGCGGGGAAGTGGAGGACGACAAACTGCGGGGGAGGTGACGCCAATACTTTTTCACGCCTGTCTTCAAAGGACGGCGTCCCGCTGAGAACTGGTTGGATTTCAAATCTCCAAACGACTCTCAATTGGAACCGAATCCAGCACTATATCTTCAGCTCCGAGGCCCCCGCTGCATCGGCGTCAAAATGGACTCCCCAGATCAAGACGGTACGGGCATGTTCCAATGCTCCTCCTGCCAGCGCTCATTCACGAGGATGGACCATCTGGCACGGCATGTTCGTTCACGTGAGAGCTACGTCCTCCGAAATCTGCATCAAAGGCTAACAGTATTCCAGATCTCAAGGAGAGGCCATACGAGTGCGAGGTTTGCCAAAAGTCATTCGGCAGGGTGTAAGTGTAGCCGACATTTGGAGGCCGACCAGGATACTGACCCGATCAAGCGACCTGCTCAAAAGACACATGATATGCCACCAGGAAGGACCGAGGAAGAGGCAAAAACCCTCGGTTCCGCCGGTCCCTCGCGTCTCCCGAGCTTGTAGGCTATGCGCTGCCTCCAAGCTCAAATGCGACGAGACCCAGCCCTGCGGAAGGTGTCGGAAGAAGGGTGTTCACTGCCAAAGGGCACCGATGCCTGGGGCTTCGCCGATGACGACTGTGCCCGAGGAGCAGAGTTCATTGAGCGATGGCAAGCCTCAGACACCCGAAACCATGGAAGACGGTAAATCAGCCTGGATGATGAGGAAGGCCCAAAGCTGACAGGTCGCAGACGTACATTCTTCCCGAGGGGCCTCTACTCCAATGACTGAAGATCAAGAGTTCCATCAGATGTCAGGCTTTCTGAGAGGAGCCATGGGCTCGGAGCATACTACTGCCGCTCCCCACGAGCATTGGAGCCAGTCTGCAGGTGACGGTCTGAAATTTCTCCTGGACTTCACCGTCGATGACATGGGAGACTTCCATACCTCGGATTTCGGCCCTTTCGAGCTCCCATACAGTGAGAGGCCGGACATACCAACCCGAGAGCCTCCGCAAGTCGAGGGCACCAGCACATCATCAGCTCCATCCACGTCTCCAAAGGATCATGTCGCCCTAGGGGCAGAAGCATACAGGCAGTCCTCACTGGGTCACTGGGAGCCAGGGCCATCCGACCATTCCGCCGCCGAGTTGGAGCATCTAGCCTTTGTATCTGCCAGCCAAGGGCTCGACCTGGAAAGTAGCTCCATGCTTGCAGGGGAGTCCCTCATACAGCCAATCCAACGCACAACGCGCGACCGACTCCTCGCCATGATCTTGAGCACCTGCCGACCCGAACATACCCATCTAGTCTCGAGAGCTTTCCCTTCGGCAGAGCTTCTCAACGACCTTTTGAATCGATTTGCCTCAGACCACCGCCTCCAAGCTGATTCCAGCGTGCACCTCCCTACTCTCAAGACATCCGAGGCCTGGCCCGTATTTCTGGCCAGTATCATTGCCATGGGCGCCTTGAAGACTGGAGACAGGGCCCTGCACCGGTTCGGATTTGCCCTGCAGGAAGCCGTGCGCACCACCCTGCCCAGCAAGTTTGAGGAGGCAAACGCCACTACGAGGATGATCTGGTCCGCTCAGACCATGATCTTTGAGATTGAGATTGGTCTGTGGAGCGGGATGAAGAGGAAGATGGAGATTGCTGAAAGTCATTGCCAGGTTGTCTACACGGTATGTACCATGGATGTGTGGAATCCTGGCGAGAGCTGACAGAGTTGCAGATGCTTCGGCGATCCGGAAGATTTCAACATCGAAAAACAGACTTCGCAGCACCCCTGGAAGAGGATAACGGGGAGGCGCTCGAAAGAAAGTGGCTTGCCTGGGTTGAAAAAGAGAACTGGAAGCGACTTGCTTTCCATGCGTTTCTCGTTGACGCCCAAGTCAGCATGGCCTTCCTGACCCCGCCTGTCGTCTCTTTTGCAGAGATGACCATCGAACTTCCGGCACATGAAGATCTGTGGTGGGCAAAGACTGCCTCGGACTGGAAGGCGGCATGGTCCAAATGTCCGCCAATCCACAAACTGAGCCTGGTCGATTATCTTCGAAAGCCCCAGGAGATACCCAGCTCTTGCGATTCCCGACTCTCTGCCTTGGTCATCTTACACGGCCTCTGGGGGATGGTCTTTCAGTTTCTTCAGATGACCTCCGTCTCCAGGCAACCGGGGCAGCAGAAGAGCGCGGCCCTGGCTCTCATGCAACAAGAAATACTTCAAAGTCTTGGCGATTTCCGGACCAACATCTTGGAGGCGGAGGATACTCCACGTCCACGAAGCACATTGGTACTGGAGCATATGCTCATGCGGATCTATGCATCCCTTGAAGACATTGAGAAGTTTGCCGGCCGAGGAAGCCAAGAACAAGCCCGCGAGGCCCTGCCGATGCTGCAGCAATGGGTCGAGGGACGCGACTCTCGTCAGGCCATCTGGCATGCGGGCCAGGTCCTTCGAGCTGCGGCAACGTTTGAGCGTGGCCAAATTTGCGGTTTCTATGCTATTGCAATGTTTCACGCGAGTCTGGTCATGTGGGCGTACAGCGTCGTGGTCGGGACCAGGGACCCTTCACAGAAGAGCACTTCCAAAGACTCGGTGTGTCTTGATGGGCCGACGTCTTCAGCTGTGCAGAGGTTCATCACTCTTGGGAAAGGGAAACCCTGTATTGGGAGCAGCACCTCAAACCCAATTCCTCTGTCCAAGCCAGAGGCAGCCATGGGGATTGTGATGGATGTCTTGGGTGGGGATCACTCGGATGAGCGGCGTTCGGGCCAGTCCTGCCAGCCCCTGATCCAGAACCTCAACCAGCTGCTACGCGGCATAGGCAGAGCAGCGGCAGCGCTGAAGGGAGAAGTTAGTAGCGCCGCATAGTGGGCAGTCTAGACCAGGGCGCTTGGAGATGGGCCGAGCGGGGAGAGCGACCACATCCCGAGAGTCGAAAACAACCAAATTTCAAGCTTAAAGTCAATAACACTATGACAGCGTTCGCCTTTCGGTAAAAAGAAAACCGATGAAGGTGGTAATAATTGCCTATTCTGGGCAACCTCAAAGCTAAAAGGCATGCAACACAGACTTGGCTCGGTGGTTGGCTGACCGGATGCCATTCACGGCTCTCGGAGTATGGACTCGGCATGTGGGCACCATCGGCAACCCCTCGACCCCCTCTCCGGCGGTGGCTTAGCGACCACATCGGCATCCTTGGCAAGGGGGCCCAGGCTGGAGTGGTGAAGGGTTCCAGGAGACCAGATTCTCCCCGCAATTTCCCCAGACAGGCACAGCCGAAGCCGGGGTTGACCGATGCCGGATGGTATTATAAAGCCGGGCGGCCTGCTCGAGCTGTTAATTCGAATCCCGTCCCTAGTCACACAGCGAACAACTTTTTTTCTTCAACAAGATCCTCATCCAACATTCAACATGGCGTCCATCGAGCCCAATGCCGACAACGACAAGAGAGATGGCTGCACAGTCGACTTGAAGGAGTCTGTGGCCATTGACGAGGCTCTGAGCGAGAATGAGAAGTCCATCTGGACGCAGCTCGCGGAGAACCCTAGGGTCATTGCGTGCACTCTGCTGGCCAACTGTGGTGCTTTCCTTTTTGGATATGACATTCTCGTTCAGGGCGCCATCAATGCACTTCCTGCCTTTTCGTGGGTTCTTCTCCGACAAAATAGGGGACGTCCCTGCTGACGTGGGATAGGATCTACTTCGGCGCGCCTTACGAAGGAGGCCTCATCCTTCCGGCGCTGTGGCAGGGACTCTGGGCGGCGTTTGCTGCGATGGGCATCATGCTGGGTGCTTCGAGCAACGGGTTCTTCATGGACAAGATTGGGCGTCGGATCATGTTTGCTGTTGGTGGCACGATCTCTGCCGTTGGTGCGTGTTCTCGTCTCTGCTTCAGATGTCTCAACTGACGAATATGTCCCACAGGCGTTGCTATCACTTTCGTCTCCTCCGACCTTTCCGACCCGGACCAGAGACGCGGTATTCTTCTTCTGGGAAAGTTCATCATTGGAATATCCATGGGTATCATGATGTCGACGTGCCAGACATACGTCTCGGAGATCTCACCCCCAAAGCTGCGCACCGTTCTCCTCGGCCTCTATCCATTCATCATTGTAAGACACCGTCCAAGAAACAAGGGAATTTGTGACATGACTGACGGCATACATTACAGACTGTTGGTCAGATGATCGCCATCACCGTTGTCTTCTCCCGCGTCGCCGACATGTCCAAATCTGCTTTCAAGATCCCCTTTGCCTCTCAGTGGGCATTCTCCGGCTACTCGATCCTTGCCGGCTTGATCCTCCCCGAGAGCCCGGTCTATCTGGTCGAAAAGGGAAGATACGAGAAAGCGAGCAAGTCCCTAGCATTCCTCGGCTTCGCATCTTCGGCCGATGACCGCATCTCCAGCATTCAGGCCTCTCTTGACCAGCAGCAAGGCGCGGCGGAGAACCAGGCAATCTCTTTCAAGGAGTGCTTCCAGGGCGCCAACCTGCGCCGGACGCGTATTGTCGCTCTGCTCAACACGCTGCAGCAGTTCATGGGCGTGTCGCTGGTGGCCAACTCGACCTATTTCTTCATCATGGCTGGTATGGATCCCACGATGTCTTTGACTTTGAACCAGATCGGCGTTGGCCTGAGCATGGCGTGCACACTGGTCGCTTGGTTCATTATCGGACGTGTTGGTCGCCGGGCTGCCATTCTTGGAAGCTTTGCTGTTGCCGGGCTCATCTATCTTGGCATGGGAATTGCTGGGTTCTTCCCCCAGAACCCTACAGCTTTGAGGTACGGTTCCCCCCAAAAAGTTTTGCTAGCCTCCCTTGCTAAAAGTAATTTGCAGATTCATCGGAGTTTCTCTCCTCATGGCCGCCTGCTCGAGCAACCTGGGCGTTGGCACTGCATACCCCGTGTCCGCGGCCGAGATGCCCTCGGTGCGTCTCCGAGCCAAGACGATGGGTCTGGGATTCTTTGTCAACGCCTTCATGACGTGGATCTTCAGCTTCACCGTGCCTTACATGTTCAATGCGGATCAGGGCAACTTGGGCGGCAAGATTGGCTTTGTGTTCATGGGTTTCTGCGTCATTGGGTTTGGTCTGTCATGGCTTGAGATCCCAGAGACTAAGAACATGACCTACTCCCGCATCGAGCAGCTGTTCGAGTCGGGGGTCAGCGCGAGGAGGTTCAAGGCCGTGTCGGAGATGGAGTGAGGGCAGAGGCAGCAAAGCAGCCAGACAGAAACATCACATAGCAAGTCATTTCAGTCACATCAAATCAAGTTGGCAAAGAATCATAATTGTCATTAGATATCAACAAGCATAGTCATGAGAGAAGTCTGCAGCTTCCACTCCTGCTCACGCCTAGTAGACGATGGTGACAGGAGTCTTGACACGGGTGGCAAGGCTGGTGGTGCCATTCATCTTCTGGTAGATGGCCTGAGCAAAGGCCTGGGCGCTGAGCTCGGCGCCGCGGGGGCTGGTGTGGGTGTGGTCGTTGGGGTAGAGGGCGTTGACGGCGGTGTTGCCGAGCTTGAGGTACATCTTGGTGACGGCAGCAAAGTGGTCAACAAAGGTGACGCGCGAGTCGGCGATAGCCTTGGTGGCGGTGCTCTGGTAGCCGACGAAGCGAGGGGCGGCGCCGTTCCAGGTGCCGAACTCCCACTGGTTGTTGGGGGTCTGGGTGCTCAGGATGACGGTGGCGCCCTTGGAGAGGAAGAGCTTGGCGGCCTGGGCGACGTAGAAGACGAAGGTGTAGACGGTCTCGCCAGTCTTGTCGGAGATGCAGGTCTCGGTGCCGGCGCCGGGGCAGTCGGAGCGGCCGTTGTCGTTGTTGTTGGGGGAGCCGCCGTCGTTGTGGCCGAACTCGATGACGACAATGTCGCCGGACTTGACGAGGTCGGCGGTGGCCTGGAAGCGGCCCTCGACGGTGTAGGAGCGAGCGGAGCGGCCACCGATGGCGCGGTTGACGACGGGGAGGGTCAGATAGTTGCCGATGTACTGGCCCCAGCCCTGGGTGACGCCGTCGCTGCTGCGGGCCATGGTGCTGTCGCCGCAGAGGTAGACGGTCTGGGAGGCGACCTGGGTGGCGCTGAGGGCCAGGGCGGCGACGAGAGACAAGACGGACTTCATGGTGGCGAAAGGGGTATATACGGGGGGGAAATATGTACAGAGAGGAGGAAGTGGTGAAGCTGGAGGTGACCTGGGTGGGCTGATGGGACATGGAGAGGGAGCTGGGCCATGGACTTTATATGAAGAAGAACCAGGTCAGGCCCCTGGACCTTCAACTCACTTGGGTGTGCCGTCTTGGGTGCGGGAACCACGTTGTGATCCGCCTCCCAGGGGTACATCCGGCATGGCATCTTCCCCCAGGCCATTCCTCTGAGGCCAGCCCATCGTCCCGACGTCGGCTTAACCACTTTGGGATCCCCGGTCCGTCCAAGGTGTCATCACACTCCATAGCAAAGACCCCTCGAATTTTCCCACCATTGGTAAAAGAAAAACCCACACTTCTTCGCGCGAACGACTGGGGGTGGCGAGGGCCAGAGGGGGGCGCGCAAAGGGCCACGAGAGGCTACGGACGAAGGGGACTTGGAGAATGTCGAGCTTTCCCCGCGGAATTTAGATGAGCTTCGGCATTAGAGTGCCGGAGTGAGGGGGAGATTGGGACGCGCTAGCGCAACGGCAGCTGGATATGTATGCATAACGGTCTGGGGGAGGGCTGGGGTTGCGGGTGAAGTGTGAGTCGTGCGGGAGGAGGAGGACGCAGTAACATCGGGACGAGATGCGCCGAGACGACAATGGTGGCCGATGCTGCCGCCTCGGCGCTGGCCGAATGCCGGCGGCTTCAAAAAGGGGGACCCTCTTTCATCTATTCGGAGGCGTCCCTTGCTACTGCGCGTGACACAATCTTCGGCCGCTAGCTCTTCTTTCAGAGTACGCGCCGGCGCTGGGCTGCGTTGACGCCATGTTCCTGGGGGATGTCGCCGAAGCGAGCCTAACGAGGACGAAGTTGACGAAGACCAGGGGTAGAAGAAGAAGACAGGATGGTCGGAGAAAGTGAGGCTCCGCGTTGCCTTCCCCCAAGGCCGCCCCGACGGCTCCGACCGAGGGAGTGGTTCTCGTACTCGGTCTTGGCGGATGGCCAGGCCGAGGCGAACATGCGACGGTTTTCAGGGGTCAGTCAGGATGCGTGGTCGGTGCTTGACCCGCTGACAGCTCCAATCTGCAACTCGGCCCCGGATCCTGGAAGCAGGCAAAGGGCAAGTTCCGACGTGGCCAGGCCAGCAACGCGATTCAGCCGGGGCATCTCTCTGGCGTGGACGAATGACCGAATGAATTTTTGCATTGAAGGGGCGGGTGTTCTTGGGCCTGGCATGCTGGCTTCCAGCATCACCGATGCTAACCCTAAGCCAACCCCAAGTCGACCGCATTCTCTCTAAGCCCCGTCCTCCCCCCTGAACTCCAACGACACGCTCGGTCCAACATGCTCCTCCACTCGCCCACCAAGCAGCCCGATCTGAATTGGAACATTTCCATCTCCCGAAACATTCACCAAAGTGATCGACAAAGACACCTTCCCGTCTTCTCGGGCCCAAGACACCTTGGCCTTCCCAGGAGCCAGCACCCCTCCCAAAGGAACAACACCAGCGAAATCCGGGAACAAACCAACACGTGGCCTCCACCCAACAGCCTTCCATCCAGGCTCTGCAGGACGTACCCCCGCCACTTCAGCCATGAACTCATACAGCGGCGCACAACTCCAAGCATGGCAGTCTGACCTCTTCGTCACCTCGTCCTCGCACCACGTCGTCAGGTTCTGTTCCAGCTGCGCTCTCCAGGGGTCCCAGAACCCATGAAAAGCGTCATCGTATAGACTGCCACCAGCAGCCGAGAGCGCTCGCAGGGTGTAAAAGGACATGGCCATCGAGGGCTTGGTGAATGTCCCAGCGGTTCCAACATCTCCCGAGATCCCAGAGATGCTGGTGGTCAGCAGGTCTCTGGCCTCAGCTCCTGATACAGCCCCTGACAGAACGGCCCAGATCTGGTTATGTTGGCTAAAGTCCTTGTCGCGATCAGCCGACGAAGCG
Organism: Plectosphaerella sp. P0831; assembly: GCA_014635975.1. Classification (NCBI taxonomy): domain Eukaryota; kingdom Fungi; phylum Ascomycota; class Sordariomycetes; order Glomerellales; family Plectosphaerellaceae; genus Plectosphaerella; species Plectosphaerella sp. P0831. The sequence goes on along the minus strand of JACAFV010000003.1, from coordinate 8,505 downwards.
AGGCCGTCAGTGAAGATGTTCCCAGCCCGGCAACGCGCCCTCGCTCCTTGGACGACACTCTCGGCGCGATGGAGATACTCCTCCGCGAGAGAGGGCCGGCCCAGCTTCGCGACAACCCCCGCTGCTGCTCGCAGGGTGTGTGCGTAGAGGAAGCTCGTGAAAGTCTGAAATCCCGTCCGCTTCGCCGCGGAAGGGATGCCCATCGGCCTCCACTCTTCCGTCCAGTCGACAAAGTCCCAGAACGAGGACACGGCCGCGGCGTTGGAAGAGACGATACCGAGACTGAGATCAATTCGACGGGCAAAGGCCTCGAGGATGCCGTCACAGGTAGACAAAAACTGCCTGGTGAAGGTGGCGTCACCGGCATGCTCAAAGTGATCAGTGACGGTGCAGATCCAGAAGAGGGAGAAGTGCGGGATGATCTGGAGCTGATGGGCTGGGCCACGGCTCGCCAGGAGGCCGATGCCTGGACGGTAGCTATTGTGCAGCTGGACTATGGCCTGGCGAGCCATGCGGTCATCGCCTGACGCAGCATATGTGAAGAGGCACGAGCTGCGCACATCCATAGCATACTGGAGCTGTTCGTAGAACGGACAGTCCTCGTAGCAGTCGTGCATGCAGTTGGTCAGGGTTCGAACACTGTTGTCCCATACCGTCTTGTACGTCTCTTCCTCGAGGTGGCCTGGGGCAGAAAAGCTGCCTCGGACATCCAGGGGGTAGTTCGTCGTGGTGATGTCAATGCCGGCCATGACGAGATCGCTTCCGGGGGCGACGTCAATTTGGAGGGTGAGGAAGCGGAATGTGCGAAAGTGCAAAGGGGCGAAAGACTCCATCTCTGCTGCGTCCGCGTCGTAGGCGAGAGATGATGCGATTAGGGCCCCGGCCTGGCCGGCAAAGATGTACTGGTCCTGGGGGCCGTAGAGCTTCTTGCTGGTGTCCGTTCTGTCACCCTTGCAGCGGAGGTATGGAATGAATCGGGGGACATCCTCGTAGCTTTCGGAGTAGGTGATGCGAATCGTACTGCCGGCCGACATAGGCCTCTGAAACCGGAAGCAAAGCATTGCTGTCAGATGGTGGAAGCCCTGAAGCTCAAGGTGGTGAGAGGTACCGGCGGGAAGGGTGAGTGATGCCCGTTCCGCAGCATTTCCCAGAAGGAGGCTCTCCCATGCCTCCCCGGGCAGAGGACTGTTGACGTTGTGGATGGCCTCTAGACCAACCCTCTTGCCCGTCTGGAAAGGAATTATCCTCGGGGAGAGCACCCACGGCGGTGCGATACCGTGCGACTTGGGAAGCCTTAGGGGCTGTGCCGGAACCCAGTTGTGCTCCAGCTGCTTTGATGCATCGAGGTCTTCGTACAAATGGAGGAAGTCGTCCTCCGGCTGGTCAATGCGAAGCCTGGCGGAATCATCCAGCGCCGCCTCCCAAGTTTCATCGCTCTTGATCGCCAAATACGTTTCGTCCGTTCCCACAGGCGTTCGCACAAAGAGCCCGGGAATGGGCAGCCGGGGAAAGCTGGTCGCGTACTTTGTGGAATGGAAGAAGCGGAGGACCCGAACGGCAATGTGGTTTCTGCCGGGCCTCAGATACGGCTGGATGTCGAGCTCGTCGTAGAACCAGAGGTGCTGATCTCCCTTGACGGGGCCGGTGTGAACAAGAGCGGTGTTGACGTAAAGCTGGTACTTTGTGTCGGCCGTGATCTGGATCTTGACCTCCGAGCTAGGCACGTTGTCGAGAGTGATGAACTTTCGGAAATGGCAGAAGCGGCCGGCGGTGTTGGGGCCGTGGTCCTCCCAGTTGGGATGCCAGATCCATTCAGTGTCCAAGAGCGCAGCGTCCATGGCGAGGTGAAGAAGAAGGAAGAGGTAAGAAGGAGAGTGCTAGGGGTTGAGGCGGGTCCGAAAAGTTGGAGGAAGGCCAGTCTTATAAGCTTATGGCAAGCGGGTAGCTCAGCTGCGACTCGGACTACGTTACCCCGATTTCCCTTCGGCAGCTTGTCTCTAGTGACACGCCCCCTGGGGGTTATGCCCTGACCGGCCAACAGCTCGATGTCTGAAGCAAAAAGAGCCAAGGTTTCGTCATTTACAATCTAGAAGCACAAGGCGGGATATCGTGGCGAATGCGTGCAGCCGAGTCCAGTTCTCGTGACCCACGTACAGACCAACCTCCGAAGCTCTGCTGCGAGCAAGGCCGAGAAAACAGATCACGGCCTACAAGAACGGCAAACCATCTACGATGGAGACGTAATCTCATCGCATCTACTCCTTCTTGACAGGCACGCCGCTGTCTTCAATCTCGAGCATGTCCACCTGCTTCCTGTCATCTACCTGAACGCTGGCGTCCTTGCCATCGAAGAGAACAGAAATCTCTTCGAGAGCCTTGCCCTTCGTCTCAATAAACCAGCCATAAGCAATAAAGCACTCGACTGCGAGGATTGCCACGTAGACAATGTAGTACTTCCAGCCAATGTTGGCCAAGCCAATAGGGTTCACTGTGCGGTGGTGTCAGAACCATCTCGAGGCGTACTTTGGAAAAGGGAACTTACCAAATTGGTTGACAAACACGGCCGCCTTGGTTGAGAATACATACGTCGCCATACCCTTGGCGCGAATGGAGTAGGGGAGAATCTCAACCGAGTACGCCACGGCAAGAGGGGCAAAAGCGATATTGTAAAAGGCGCAGTAGACAAAGATGAGCACCATGACCGCCACGCCTGCGGAGCTGGCGCCAGTCTCCTGGAAGCGTGCCGATGCCACGGTCCAGGCGACGAAAATTGTCAGCATACCCACGGTCGAGACGCGGAAGAGCGGACGGCGGCCGATTCTTTCCACGAAGAAAGCTGTCGTCAGGGCAAGCAGGAACGTGTAGATGTTGAGGATGCCGTTGACCAGGGCTTGTGTGTTCTTGTTGGTAATGCCAACCGAGTCCATGATGCGGGCGAGATCTGGAAAAGGAACTTGTCAGCGGGAGCGTACTTAAGATGGAGAAACGAGGGCAGCTTACAGTACGAGATCAGGCCGTTTCCTGACCACTGGCTCATGAAGCCCATGCAGAGAACCAGGAACATCCTGTAGCGGTTGCCGGGCGTTCCGACCATAGACTTCCAGGTAGTAGCACCGTTGACTGCGGTAAGTTAGCTCGATTCGAAGAAGATGCAATGGGCCCGTCCTTCTTACCCTTTTCCATGTGGATAGCCGTCCGAATCTCTTCGTACTCGAGCTTAACAAGCTCCGTCTCTTCGCCCTCGCCGTGGTACTTGATCAGAGCCTCGAGCGCCTCTGAGTCGCGATCGTTTGACACGAGCCATCGAGGGGACTCTGGGAGAAACCAGATGGCAGCGAGCTGGGCGACGCTGGGGATCATTTGGAAGAGCGAGGGGAGGCGCCAGGACCAGTCGCTGTTGATGTTGCGCGTTCCAAAGGTGATCCACGCGGCACAGATGCTGCCGAGACCCCAGCTGTACGATGTAGTGTTAGATGATGGTAGTATAATGTGGGTGTACGGATAGAAAGACGCACCAGGTGTTGCAGATGGCTGTGATGGTGACGCGGTCCTTGGGATGAGACAGCTCGGTGACCAGGCTAGGGGCGGCAGTGGTGGCGAAGGAAAGTCCAAATCCAAGAATAAACCTGCTGACGATGAACATGGCCAAGTTTACGCTCTCGCACTGCATGATGGCGCCCGCTATCATGATTATGCTGCCAACGGTGATACCCCAGCGGCGACCGTAGCGATCAGCGACCCAGGGGGCGATGGGGGTCGAGAAGATGCTGCCCAGGGACATGGCGGCGCTCATAATGCCCAGGATGGCACCACGGGGTTGGTTGAAGAACTCATCCCACTGGCCCACAGTCTGAAGGGTACCGAGGAGGGAGCCGTCGTAGCCCGAGGTCGCGTAACTGCAGACGGCACCGGGGAAGAGGAGGAGGTAGAGGTTCCTGCGGGCGGGCGAGAGGTACCAAGGGGGCGCGTCCTGGGCGAGACGGTTGACACCCTCGGGCTCGTAGACGTGTTGCTGAGGACGGTCATCGTCTTCGGCATCGCGGTGGCGTTCCTTGCGCAGACGGCGGGCTTCCTGGTCCTGGCGAGGGGCGGGGAGGCGCTGCCGAAGAGAATCGAGGAGGACGACCATGTTGAGCTGGAAGCACGAAGGATGATGGGCAGGAGGTAGGGAGAAGCAGAGAGGATTGTTGTGACTCTGGTGAGAAAGAAAAATGTTTGAAGCAGAGGATGATGGGAGTATTTAAGACAACTTGGAAGCTGAACTTTGAAGGCCACGAGGGTGGCCACGAGAGAACTGCGCCGAGCCAGGGTCAGTTGTCGGTCGTGATGAAGCTTGGGGCAGAGTCTTCCGCAGCGTGATACCCCGAAACTTTCTCGGTAGCCCCATGGGGTGATGTCGGAGAAGTCGTCACATTGACAGGAAGAATGCAACCCCGAAGATCAACTCCCCTCGAGCCACAACATGGAGATGTGCAACATCCACTGTTGAAATGTTCAAAGCCCGACCAACTCCATGATTCAAGTGGGAATTCGGGCGCTAAATTAGTTCCCCCTAGCGCCCTGGCATGACTAGCATGGCCGCTTCAGCCCGGACTGATGGATCACGCATGAGCTCGGAAAGAGTTGGCCGATGGTATGGACCAACCAGGAGGACTCAAGCACTGGCCTTCTACTCTCTAGGCTTCCAAATAAGGGGGGTCGGAGACTAGTTTAGTTCCCCCAAGGAACCATGCATGCACGATGCTTGGCAGAGAAGATCCAGACTCCTCGGGTGACACCCGAGTGGTGAACCCGAGCTGCATTATCGACACACCCCTGCTGTCGGTGGTCATCGGCATGGAGACCAGAGGCAGACTACGGCAAACGGAACAATGTTCGTGGTCTCGACCTGTTCTTCAAAGAAGGGACATGTCTCCGTTTCCCCCCCCTTTGAAGCCAGTCCATACGTCTGACCACGCTTGCATTCGCAACTTCGTCAACACATTTTCTCAGACTTGGCGCCGTCTCATCTCTTTCCAAATTCCCAGCTCGCCGAAGATCATGGTCAAGCAAGTAATTGTTGACGCCTTTTTGGGCGTGGAGGAGCTTCTAGCCAAGCTCACTTTGGAAGAGAAGATCTCTCTCCTCTGTGGCCAGGGCTCATTCAAGACCACCGGCCTCCCGGAATATGGCATCCCCAGTATCACTGTATGGTTCCAGTCTTTTGCAGGCTAACAAGATGAGTCGTGCTGACCATTGCACTGAATGCCACAGACTTCCGATGGACCTCATGGCCTCCGAGGAGCGAGAAAGTTTGCCCGTGTAAGACCTTCTTCTCCCGATGAAACTCTTGAAGCTTTGCAAAGTCTGACAATCCTCCACGCAGGTCCCTAGCATCCTCCTTCCCTCTGCTACTGCTATGGGCGCTACCTTCGACGTCGACCTGATGTACCGCATCGGAAACCTCCTCGCAACCGAAGCCCGCTGCAAAAACGTCAACGTCCTCCTCGCGCCGACCGTCTGCCTCCAACGCTCACCCCTCATGGGCCGCGGTTTCGAAGCCTTTGCCGAAGACCCCATCCTCAGCGGCCTCATTGCATCAGCCTACATCAACGGAATCCAAGACCTAGGTATCGCCGCATGTATCAAGCACTTCGCCGCCCACGATCAGTCTACCATGTCCATCGAAGACGACGTCCGTCTCTCAGCGCGCTCTCTGCGCGAGCTACATCTCCTCCCCTTCCAGCTGGCACAGCGTCACGCCCGTCCCTGGTCCGTCATGACGAGCTATAACATGATCAACGGCGTCCATTCGAGCGAAGACCCGTTGCTTCTGCGCGACATTTTACGCCAGGAATGGGGGTTTGAAGGACTTGTCATGAGTGACTGGTGGGGGACTTACAGCACTGCAGAAGCCATCAACGCCGGTTTGGATCTCGAGATGCCAGGACCTTCCCAGTTCAGGGACAAGCTACTTGCCATCGCGGTCAGAACCCGCAAGGTGCCCATGAAGGCGGTGGATGCCGCCGTCCGAAACGTCATTGACTTTGCGAGAAAGGTCACGGCGGCGACGCAGCCCTGGCACGGTGATCCATCTGCGCCGAATACCCTCCAGAACCGAGCGCTGGTGAGGAAGCTTGTTGCTGATGGCATTGTGCTGCTCAAGAACGACGGCAATGCTTTACCGATTCTCGACAGGAAGAACAAGTCTTACGCGCTGATCGGAGACCACTTCAAGTATCCCGCGCTTTCAGGGGGAGGTAGTGCCGAAGGCGATCCCTATTACTCGGTCACGCCGTACGATGCCATTGCGGAAGCAGTCGGTAAGGACAATATCACGTACACGCCCGGTCTCTACAGTAAGCCCAAAGTCCCCAAGCAGGTCGGCATGATCCTTTGCTCAGCCATCCTAACCACGTTTCTCTCCAGGCTTCAAGTTCGTCCCCTTCCTCCGCCGACTTGACCAACCCGGCACCAACACACACGGCTGGTTTGTCGAGATCTTCGGCCAGAACCCCGACGAAGAACCCAACACCCCTGTCGTCTACTCAACCGCCACCGACAAGGACCTCATCGACGTGCCCGAAAGCCTCCACTCCTTCCTCCCGCACAAGTACTTCGTCCGAGCCAGAGCCGTCTTCTACCCCGATACCTCTTCCCGCTTCCGCTTCGGTTTCGCCGTTGCTGGCAAGGGAATGGTGAAAATTGGGGGCGAGCCTGCTATCGACCTTTGGACAAATCAGCCCCCCAAGACAGAAGATACCCCGTGCTTCAACCGGCTTTCCATGGAGAGGTTCCACGACATGGACGTGCATGAGGGATCGGCTGTCGATATTGAGGTTCTGATGGTCAACGAGGACGTGAGCGGAGGTGTGGGCACGGCTTTCACCCTCGCGGGACGTCTGGGCGGGTATGAGGTGCTTGAACCGCTCAAGGGCCTTGCCGACGCGGCCAGGATGGCGGCGAGCGTTGATGTTCCCATCGTCATGGTTGGGCTTTCGGCGGACTACGAGAGTGAGGCAAGCGACAGGAAACATCTCCGTCTTCCTCCTGGGGCTGACGAGCTTGTCGAGACTGTTCTCGCCAGCAATCCAAACGCTGTAAGTTCACGACGCCGTCTCCCTCCTTCGTTCGAAATTCTGACGTGTTCCCCCTCAACAGATCGTCGTCACCCAGGCAGGTTGTCCAATCGAAATGCCCTGGGTGCAAAAGTCAAAGACCCTCCTCCACGCTTGGTATGGTGGCCAGGAAACCGGCAACGGGCTTGCTGATATCTTGTTCGGTGACGTCAACCCCAGCGGACGCCTGTCGGTGACATTTCCCAAGTCCATCAAGCACACTCCCGCGTATCTCACCTTTGGCAAGTCCGATCGCGAGATTCTCTACGGTGAGGGTGTTTTCATCGGTCATCGGTTCTACGAGGCTGTTGACCGCGATCCGATGTTCTACTTTGGATATGGTCTGTCATACACCAGGATCGAGTATTCCAACTTGAAGGTTCCCTCGAGCTTTGAGCCATCGTCCGCGGAAGGAGAGATTGTCGTCTCTGTTGATGTCAAGAACGTGGGAGCACGGGACGGGTCAGAAGTGGTGCAGTTGTACGTGCATGATCCGGAGAGCTCGGTGCTGCGACCAGCCAGGGAGCTCAAGGCGTTTTCCAAGGTTCATCTGGCAGTAGGCGAGACGAAGAGCGTGGTTCTGCGACTAGACAAGTATGCTGTGTCTTTCTGGTCCGAAGAGGCGGAACAGTGGAAGGCAGAGGCCGGGGAGTATCAGGTCATCATTGGTACCAGTGCCAGCCCGGATGATGAGGTGCAGCAGGCCACTTTCCAGCTGTCGCGGACGTTTACCTGGTATGGAGTTTGATTCATAGATGTAGATTAGACATGAACCGAAATTCTTGACTTCAAATCAAAATGGATTGTTCTGATGAGACCAGCGTGTTCCTATTCCATCCTGGTCGTGTTATACTGCGTGCATGCTGCGTCAAGTCTCTCCAATATATCGAGATGCCACCCAAACTCTCCAATACTGAGACTGAATCGCCGCATGTTCCGTTTCCCCGCCGCAATCACATCTTCAATGTGATCTGGTAGGACGTGTCTGAAAATCGGATAGATTGTGGCCACCCTGAGGATGACGAGATACGTAAAAGTCCTAGGCCCATGTCAGTTGTCAATGCACAGGCAGAAGTGTGCCGAATCCAAAGACACTCACGCCATGCCCGTGGCAAAGAGACATGTCACGCTGTTCAGCGCTTCGACATTAAAGACAGAGATGAACCCTGTGCAGCCTAGGAGGCAGAGACCGCACTTTTGCAAAATGACCTCCCGGTCGGGGTGCGTCTGGACATGATCCATGTTGAGCAGGACGTAGTCGAAGAACGGTCTGTGGATGATGTGTTTGGCGGCTTCATAACGTCCCTCACCCACTTCTGGCGCACCCCCCCATTTGGCGCACCCCAAAATCCCTCACCGCCACTTCAACCTACCACCTTTAATCCACGATATTATCACCAATTTCCAT
>JACAFV010000299.1:36607-48882 GCA_014635975.1 Plectosphaerella sp. P0831 | reverse complement strand
TAGTAGTAGTAGTAGTAGTAGTAGTAGTAGTAGTAGTAGTAGTAGTAGTAGTAGTAGTAGTAGTAGTAGTAGTAGTAGTAGTAGGTAGGGGGTAGTAGTAGTTGTTGTAGTAGGTGATCTACGTGATGAAGATAGAGGAAAAATAAAATCCTGAAGTAGAGGAAATCCCTTTACTTTTATAGAAAATCTTCCCCTATAAAACGGTACGTAGCTACGTACCTATTTTTCCCTTTACCCTGTAGGTAGTATTTCCTTTACCCGGTAGGTAGTATTCCCTTTACCCGGTAGGTAGTATTCCCTTCGACCGATAGGCTCCCTTTAGCCGTTAGGTAGGATTCCTTTTCGCCGGTTACTACCGTACGAATTCTACCTACGGTTACTATCGGTAGTTCGGTTATTATCGCTTAGTATCGTATATAACCGATTATAACCGGTATATATACTGTTTAGTAGTTTACACTACTAGCTATCTATATAGNAGTTCGGTTATTATCGCTTAGTATCGTATATAACCGATTATAACCGGTATATATACTGTTTAGTAGTTTACACTACTAGCTATCTATATAGCCTATTTTAGCTTAGTTATATATAGTAGATCTGTAGATAATAGATTTACTACTTTAAAACTTTCTAATCGTCGAGTTAAAAACTTTCGGAATTCTTAGTTTTTATATAGTTATGTATAGCGCTAAGTACGAGTAGTACTAGGCTATAAATAGTTCTATAGATAGATAACGTAGTATCTAATATATATATATAGTTATAATATAGTAAGATANTATAGCGCTAAGTACGAGTAGTACTAGGCTATAAATAGTTCTATAGATAGATAACGTAGTATCTAATATATATATATAGTTATAATATAGTAAGATAAAACCTAGCGCCTAATATTAGTAATCGAAGAGATTCTAGTTAGTTACGAGTTTTAAGATTTAAGTAGAATACTCCCTATGTTAAATATATTATATAGATATGTACAGTTTATACATTTAATATATACTATACTGTCCTATTTTTACGGGCTTACTAGGTATATATCCGGGCCTGCTAGATGGGCCTATTTTAAAAGGTTCGTCCGTAGTATTATAGTAGATAATTATTTTAATAGTTTCTTTTATATATAACTTTCCGGACGCTTAAAGAACTATTAGTATTAATTCGTATTCTATACCGGCTAGTAGATCTATATATACTATTAGAATTAGTATAACTATATATAGGGGGATCGAAATCCTAGCTATTAATATTACTTAGTAGGTAACCTAAAGTCTAGTAACGTCGGATACTATCGGTATTCTTAAGTTATAGTAACCTTAGAAGATAACTAATTTAGTAGAGAAAGAAATATCGGTAGTATATTCTTCTAGGAACGTAGTACTTAGTAATAATCCTAGTCGTAAGTTATAGATAACCTATACTATTACCGTAAAATAACCTTATATATTAGTAGAGTTAACGACGCCGGGCATATAAAAGTCGAATATCGTTTTAATAGTTACTATAGTATTACCGGCGAATCCGACTATTAGGTATAGTATTATAATATTTATAATCTATATATAATAAGTATATTTATATAGCTAGTAACGATCGACTAGAATTATAAAATTATAATAGGACCTAACCTAAGGATACCTAGGACCGTTAAGGGCTCGGTGAACGACCGGAGACTACTCGCGGTAGGGCGCTAATTACTTAGCGTAGGATTTACGTAGCTATAGGCGTAGCGTATACCGCTAGGATTTGAGAACCTAGTAAGTTAAAGTCTATATATTAATATAGACCTACCTAGCGATATACTACTTATAGACTTAGTTTAGGCCTTTAGCGGAAATCGCGGACTAAGTAGCGATTAACTACTTCCTCGAAAGAGTCGACTACAAGGCGTAGCCCCGCGACGATCCCGATAACCGAAGGGGAAGATACGCCCGCTTATAAAGTACCGCCCGCTCCTAGTCTCTAACGATAACTCCGAGTCTAGGAATATACCTTTATCGATCCTAATCGCTAAGTAGGCGGGGATAATTATAGAGAGGTCGCCGAGACTACTTTAGCGATAGTAATATCTCTAATAGATATAAAGCGATAATATATAGTAATAAAGACTTTATCCGTATTAAACTTACGATATAAACGGAATAATGTAAATAATAAGAATAAACTAATCTTCTACTCCTCTTAGTAGTATCCGACCGGAGGGAGATCCCTTAACGACCGAGAGCCTACGAGAAAGGGCCTATCTATAACGTCGATCGCTTTACTAAAGATACTACTATTAGCTAACGTAAAGACTAGATCGACGAAGTTATAGTTATAAACCGAGAATAATACATAGACTCTAAGGAGGTATAATAAATATACTAAGTATCTAGCTATATATCGCGAGAACTATAAGAAGCTTAGCGATTATACTATAAAAGTATTACGGATAGCTCTATAAAATCCTATAAACCTATATAGGAAGACTTTATAGTATTTATTAGATAATAATATATTACTTTAGAACTAAAGGAGTAGAATATTTATACGGAGCGTACGAAATACTACTAAAAGGATAATAAGAGCCTAACGAAGTACTACTAAAGGTTCGAAATACTATACTAATTAATTAGCGCGGAGACCTTAATAAAGGATAAGGTATTTACCTACCTTTCTTACCTCTAGAAGGAAGTCCGGGAGGAAATTTATAAGTAAAATATACTTTAGGACGACCCTTACGAACTCTCCGAGTAAGCTAAACGGATCTAGATAAACTCTAGACCCTAATATCCTCTAAAGCTAAAACGGCTAGAGAAGATATATTAAAAGCCTAAGAACGCTTAGCGACGAGATAATAATTATTCCTAATATTATTAGGCGGCTCGACCTAAAGACTATTCTATAACCGTAGGAAGCTATACTTTATACTAAGAAACCGTAGAGGAGCTAAGGCTCCTAACCTTTATACCTACTATAAAAGGCTTTATTAGAATAATAAGTATCCGAACTATAACGTAGGAGCTTAAGGCCTTAGACTATTAAGCGGTCGCGGAGGTTTTAACGTTTATTATAAGTATAAAGATAACTTAGTTAATATATAGAAGGTTATATTATACCGGAACGAACTTAAAGACCTGTTCTAGGGAAAAGACTAGGCGTTATAACGGAGCCGACGTACTTAGCGCCTTATCTTATATCGGTTATTATCGGCCCGACGATTATTAGCTAAGCGCTTATCCTCTACTTAGGGAGTAAGATCGAGACCTACGTCGATATAGATATTAGTACGGAGATAGACTTAATTAACGAAGTATTTATATAATATCTCGGACTACCTATCGTATTAGAAGTCGATACTCTAATTATTAAAGGAGTCGGCGGCGTAGAGGTCTTAAGCGTAAAAGCCTATTAGCTTACGTTCTTCCTACTAGATAAGAGGGGATAGCTACGGAAGGTTCGTAGAATATTTATCGTTATTTAGCGACTAGAAGATAAACCCTCGCTCCTCCTAGGACGAGTATCTATAAGCCTCGAAGGTATTATTATTAAAACCCGGACTAATTCGTAGTACTACGAAGGTATTTCTATTATTACCCCCGAAGTATTCGTAGACGAGCTCCTCGGGGGATATTATAACGCCTAAGTAGGCTATATATTATTCGGCCCGGACCCTACGTACTATACCTCCTTAGGTAAGCCTAGTACGGACTAGGTAGAGGAAAGGGGATTACGAACGCTAAGAGAGTAAGCCTGTTCGACGGCCTACTTAGATATTCGTTATAAATATCCCCGTAGTTACCTAACGAACGGATAATCGTTATTAAATAACAAATAGATTACGGTCGCTAAGGAAGTAATCTAACCTTAGGATTACCCGGATTACGATAAGCTAGAGTAATCTAAGGGGGACCTTTATCTATATAAGCTCCTATCTTTTAGTATATAGTTCTACTTAGACTTACGATAGTAATTAATTTAAGTCTTTATTAGAAACCTCCTCTAGCCTATAATAAAGAAGTATAACGCTTTACGATAACCTAATAAATACGACGATATCTACTAAGTATTATTCTATTCTATTACCCAGGGCGAACTATTAATATATACTATCTTATATCTAACCTATATATCCTTAGGATTATACCTAGGTCGTAATACTTTAATTGCTTTTATTTAGTATATTCTCTACGACTACCGAGTAATACTTACGAAATATTATAGTACTTATAGCTAGAGAGACTAGTTTAATTACTAAAACTCCTACCGTTAGTATAGAAACCGTCCTCGTTATAATTACCTAGCTTTAATAGGAAAATAATAAGATAAAGGAGTAACTCGTTAGTAAGGTTATAGGTAGCCTTTACCTCCGTTACCTTAAGCCTCCTACCTTCGACGGAAAGAAGGAGGAGCTCCCCGGCTTCCTTACTTACCTTAAAGCCTTCTAGATATTCTACTAGAGGGACCTCTAGGAAGAGGTCGATAAGGTCTTTAACGCCGCCGCCTTCCTTAGGGGCGACGCCCTTAATTAGTTTAAATTAATCTAGAAGGACTATCTCGAATATATCGGTAAGCCTAAGGAATAAGATAAACTTACCTAAGAGGTATTTAGAACTTTCGCTACTTTCGAGAGATACCTCCGTAAAACCTTCGGAGACCTTAATAAAGAATATAAAGCGGAGTAATAATTTAGGAGCCTACATTAGCGTAGCTTTACGGCCGACTATACCGTTAAATTTCGATAGATTACTATACGCCTTAGTTAGGACGACGAACCCCTAATAGTAGCCTACTACGCCGGACTTAAGGACGAAGTTAAAGATAAGCTTACTAAGCTCGACCGTCCTAGTAAGTTTATAGACTATATCGCTACTATTATTAAAATCGATAACTACCTATATAAATATAAATAAGAGAAACGTAGCTACTAACCTATATACTTTACTAGACCTATATAGGCTAATACTAGCCGTAGGTATTAGTACCTACGTAACGACCGTCGTATAACTACGGTATATAAAGGAACTACCTATACTAGCCTTATAGAACTTAACGTCTTATAGAAAGGACGTAAAGATAAGAAGAATATTAAGTACTTTAACTACTATAAAACTAGGTACTTCGCCCGTAAATATCGATAGCCTAAGCGACTCGAAGGTCCCTTACGTTAATTTAATACTATTAAATATAAGGTACTTTAGATTACCGTTAAGACCCTCGTGGTCCTAGGACGAGCGCCGCTAACCTTAAAGGATATCTAGATATCCCCTAAAGAAAAGGTATTAAGCTAGGATCTTATACCTACTATCTATACCTTCGAAGAAGAAGAAAGCGAGATTACTTAGGAACCTAAGTCTATCGACGACGACTCGATTCTAGATACTTAACTACGAGAGCTACCTATAGTTAAGCTTAAAGGATATAGAGATCTTAAAGATAACGAAGCTATAGACTTCTTCGGCTATTTAGTTAAAGATATAGTCCGTAACCTAAATATACTTACTTAGTACCCTCTTAGATAGGAGGACGACGAACGCCTATACCTTAGTAACCCCGATTATAAGACTATATTCTAGGCTTAATATATATATAACGATTATTAGTAATATTATAACGTAATTCATAAGCGAGCTAGCCACCCAAGCGGGCTAGCTACTTTACCTGTCTTCTATAGAACCTAACTTTACTACGCGATATTTTAATATAGTAATTATAATCACCTTTAAAAGAAAGTTAGATCATCTTAGCTCTCTAAGCTATACAAAAGGACCCGGAACTAAACGTACGACGCGTAGCGACGATCTACGATATGCCCCGAACTACTCTACGTACCCGACAGCTCGGAGTCGTCGCCCGACGCGATAGCCCCCTAAACTCTACGAAATTAAACGAGCTCGAAGAAAAGACGATTATCGAATATATACTCGACCTGGATTCGCGATACTATCCTCCCCGGTTAAGTAAGGTTAGAGATATAGCTAATAAGCTACTTACGGGGCGCGACGCGCTACGCGTCGGGAAGAACTAGGCGACAAACTTCGTTAAACGATAACTAGCCCTCCGGACGCGTTTCTTTCGTAAGTACGACTATAAGAGAGCCTAATACGAAGATTCCGACGCGATAAACGCGTAGTTTCGCCTTATTACGAATATAGTCGCGAAATACGGTATAGTAGACTCGGATATCTATAACTTCGACGAGACCGGGTTCCAGATAGGCGTTATCGCTAATAAGATAGTCGTTATAAGCGCGGAACGACGTTCTAACCCGAAGATAAGGCAGCCGGGTAATCGGGAATAGGTTATAGTAATTTAGGGTGTTAGCGCGACCGGATTCTATATCCCGCCGTATATCGTAGTTACGGGCTAATATTACCTCTCGACTTAGTACTAAGACGACGCGATTCCACGCGACTAGAGAATCGTAACGTCTCTAAACGGCTAGATAACGAACGAAATTAGTCTCGATTAGATTCGGTATTTTAACCGATATATAAAAACTAGAAAGTCGGGTGTATTTCGCGTCCTCGTCCTGGACGGCTACGAAAGTTACTACTCCGTCGACTTCGAGCTCTACTATAAGGAGAATAATATTATTACGCTCTATATACTACCTTATTCGTCGTACTTACTTTAACCTCTCGATATTAGCTATTTCGGTCCGCTAAAGAAAGCGTACGGTCGGTAAATCGAGATAAAGATAAAGGCCGGGATAAGCTATATCGCGAAGGAGGACTTCCTCCCGGCGTTTTCCGCCGTATTTCGAGATATAATAATAGAAAAAAATATCCTAGGAGGTTTTCGAGGGGCTAGACTTATACCTTATAACCCGGAAGTAGTTCTCTCGAAGATAGATATAAAGTTAAAGACGCCGACGCCTCCGGGGTCGTCTTACGGGCTACCCGAACTCTAGACTTCCTAGACGCCCTTAACCGCCGTAGAAGCTTATTCGTAGTCCGATTTTATTAAAAGTCGGATGAGCCGTTATAAGAGTAGCTTACCGTTATTAATATTTAATACTATCGACTATTTAGCGAATAGTATACGCGGTGTAATATACTAGATCGCCCTTTAAAGTAAGAGAACGCGATCCTTCGAGAGGAGAATACGACCCTTAGCCGGCGTCGTAGGGCTAAAAAAGTTTAACTACGGAAAGGAGGAAGCCTTACTATAGGCGAGGGACAGGACCAGATTACCTAGAGGGAGGTAGATTCTCAAGTAAAGGAGGAAACGCGACAGAATCCAGCTCCGTCGACACGCGCCGCGCCGAAGAAACGAAGCTATAGCGTATACGGAAAGACTAGCCACAACGCGAGAACTTATCAGCAGGTAGCTCTACCATCATCCGACAGCGATAACTAGTTTATGGATTAATTCAATTCGATTTGTTATTATAATAAGAGTAAGTTAAGGTGGAAGTCGGGCAAAGTGGCCAGCCCGCTTAGGTGGCTAGCTCGCTTATGAATTACGTTATACTTAAGATTACTTATAACTTCTACCCTTAATAACTTAACGACGAAGATATAGAATATATTTATACTAACTAGGAGCTACCCTACTAGGAGCTACTTCTTTAATACCCCGGTAAACGGACTATCGTCTTCGGACCGTCCCCGGAGTACCTAATATCCTACCTTAGCTACGAGACTATTTAGTTCGACTATATAGTTAATATATACTAAGTTTATATAAGTAGGAAGATCCGCGACTAAAGACTCCTTTAGTAGAACCCCGATCTTACCTAAGACCTCGGAGAAGAACTCTATTAGATCGATAACGATAATTACTTAGACTATACGATTTATATTAAATAAACTAAATATATATTCTAGAAAGTGTAAGAATAATAATAGCTCTTATTACTACTTAAGTCCTACTACGAAGAGCTAGGACCTAATAGGGTATTATATACCTTAATAAGCCGCCCTAAGTTACGACGGAGCTTATACTACGATAACTTAGGAAAAGAGTCGCGCTACCTTAGTAAGGGTAAAGGTAGGCGTTAAAACTAAATTATAAGACTTTATATAATATAATATATAATAATAACGACTTTATATACTTTATACTAAAGGTTACTTATAATAGGAGGAAGTACGTAACACTCCTTAATAACGGAGCGTAGGGAAACTATATATCGTTATAACTCCGATAGCGACTTAGCTTTATAACGGACTATAAGCTAAACCCTTACTAACTAAGATCTACCGAAGGTAGGCTTATATAGTATAATTAAGAATATATCGTTAAAGAGATTACGCCCTTTTATATTAGTATCTAACGACGTACTATACTAACCTAATTCGATATTACTAAGATCGGTAAATAGGATATTATTCTAAATATTTCCTAGCTTAGGAAATAGAACTTTATAATTAATTAAAATCTTAGCTAGATCTAATAGAGAGATATAGCTCCGATATAGTTTTAATATAAGACTATAAGATATCTCCTCGCTTTAATATAACGACTAGAGCGCTAGATAGAGCGACTATATTAAGACCTTAGTTACGACGAACGACGTAAGGTACTTAATAAACGGATAAAGAATATTTTATCCGAATATTATTAGTACGCCGCGATCTTTTAGGAGGAACTTAATACCGTCCTCCCTAAATATAACTACTATAACTACGAGATCGTACTTAAAGAAGCTACCTAACTACGATTCTTTAAAATCTACTATACGAACGAGAAATAGTAAGTTACTTTAGATAAATACTTTAATAAGAACCTCCGACAAGGATATATCCGACTATCTAAGTTACTTATAAGCTATCTAATCCTCTTTATCCTTAAAAAGAATAGTAAGTTTAGGATATATATTAACTACCGGTAACTTAATAATATTATAATTAAGAACTACTACCCTTTACCTTTTATCTCTAAACTTCGAGATTTACTAGTTAAAGTATAGTACTTTACGGCTTTAGATCTTAAAGGCGTATATAACTTAATCCGTATAAATAAAAGTAAGGAGTAGAAAATAGCTTTCCGTACCTATTAGGGATATTTCGAGTATCTAGTTATATCTTTCGGCCTAACTAATACTCCGGCTATATTCTAAATAATAATTAACGAAGTCCTCCGCGACTTCCTCGATATCTTTATAATAATATACCTCGACGATATCTTTATTTTCTCGCGAAACCTCGAAGACTATAAGAAGTATATCTACTAAGTTCTTTTTATAATTACTAGAGGATAAGCTACTTATTAAGCCTAAGAAAATAAAGTTCTACGTTTAGGAAGTAGACTTCCTCGGATATAATATCTAACTAAGGGAAATTAGAATAGACTTAAAGAAAATCTAGATAGTTAAGGACTAGCTAATACTTAAGGATCTAAAGAACGTTAGAGGATTCCTAGGATTCGTTAACTTCTATCGCTACTTTATAAAAAGCTATAATAATATCTCTAGACCTCTTACGGACCTTACTAAGAAAGACTAGCTATAGAGCTAGATAGATATATAAGAATAGTCGTTATAAAGTATTAAAAAGAGTATCTTAAGCGAGTTAGTCCTTAGGATCCTTAACCCCTAACTTCTATTCGAAGTTAAAACCGACGTATCGGACTATACGCTCGGAGGATAACTCGGATAACGTAATAAAGAAAGACGACTCTACCTTATCGCCTTTTACTCTAAGAAACTCTACGGAGTAAAGTTAAACTACTAGATTTACGATAAAGAGTTAATAGTTATTATTAAGTATTTAAAGAATAGAAGTTATACCCCTTTAGTACGATATACCTAATTAAAGTCTATACCGACTATAAAAACCTTATTAACTTTACGACTACGAAGGAGTTAAATAAACGATAGATATAATAGGTAGAATTCCTTTCGGAATTTAACTTTACTATTACCTATCGTAAAGGATTAGAGAATAGACGGGGGGACGTACTTAGTAGACGGAGCGACCTATAGAGTACCGAAGTTCCGGACTATAACGCTATCCTCTTAATTAACGCTAATAGAGATCTAGTCCTTAACGAATAAGTCCTCGAGGTCTTAGCTACGACTAAGGAAACTACCGAGTAACTTATTCGTCGAGTCTATAATATACCTATATATAGCTACTAAGGAGTTTAGAAGACCTTCTAGCGCCTCCGATAGTACTATAACGCCTAGATTACTAGATAGTAGGTTTAGGACGTAATTAAGGATTATAACCTCTATCGAAAAAGTAAAGTATCGCGATATAAGCTACATAGAGAAATCTAACCTCTCCTTATCGTAGAAGTACTATAGATATCTATTTTATAGGACTTTATTACGGATTTACTAAAGTCTAAGGAATTAATCTCTAGGAGGAAATTCGATTCTATCCTAGTTATCGTCGACCGATTTACTAAATATACCTACTTTCTACTATACTTTAAAATAGGAACTACGGAAGACTTCTTATATATCTTCCTACGTAATATCGCCTTATAGTATAGTATACCGATAGGTATTATATCGGATCGTAATAAGCTATTTATAAGTAACTTTTAGAAAGCTTTTATAAAGTAGTTTAGACTAGACTATAATATCTCTACCGTATTTTACCTATAGTCTAACGGGTAGACTAAACGTAAGAATTAAATACTTAAGTAGTACCTTCGTTACTACGTCGACTACTAATAGGAGAACTAGGTTTAACTATTACTAACCGCTTAGTTTATATATAATAATATACTAAACGAGTTAACTAAAGTCTTACTATTCTATACTAACTATAGGTTTATACTTACTATATATAGAGAATTATAGGAAGTATCGAAAGCTCCTAAGGCGACTAAGCTCGTTATAGATATCTAACGAATCTACGACGTACTTCGCGATAACCTCGAACTAGTATAATAAAGAATAACTAAATATATTAACTAGTTATAGATAAAAGGACTATCTTTCTAGGAGGGGGATAAAGTCTACCTTATTTATAAAAGTATTAAAATAAAACGACTAAATAATAAATTAGACTTAAAGAAAATCGGACCTTTTAAAATTATTAAGAAAATTTTAGATACTAACTACCGACTCTTTCTACCGGATAATATAAAGATCTACCTAGTATTTTATATCTACCTACTCGAACTAGTACCCGACGTAGTACTACTAGAATATAATTTACTTATAGACGATATAGAAGAATATACTATCGAGCGGATTCTCGATTACTATATAAACTAAAGACGTAAAGAATACTTTATTAAATAGGAAGGCTACGGTTATAAGGAAAATACCTAGGAACCTATTAAGTACTTACAGAACTACCCTTAGTACCTAGAATAGTATTACTAGTCTTAAACTACGGTAAAGGTCCTAGCTCTACGAAACCTTCGCCGACTCCTAGAGAGGATTAATCTAGTATATCCTTAGTACCCTACTCTCTAAGGTTATTAGCGATACGAAGCTCGGCCGAGGTTAGGGATACTATATTATCCTCCTCGTCTAGCTCCGTAATTACCCGGCTAAATAAAGTATCCTCCCGTTTCTTCGCGACTTTCCGTAACCGACGGATCCGCGATATAACGCTAAGTATAGTCGTTAATTTAGTTTAAAGGATTTCTAACTCTATCTCTTTCTCTTTTATTTCCTTATCTAATTACTTCGATTCTTTTAAAGCCTTTTCGACTATCGCTAACGTTAACGCTAAATATACTAAAAAATACCTATAACTATACTTATAAGTAGAGGTTATACTAAACTTATTATATAAACGATTATACTTAATATAAACTATATAGCGAGTCGACCCTAACGTTATTTTATATAATAAGTTATATTAGAAATACTAAGTATAAAGTATTCTATATTCTCTATCGGATTCGATTAAGGCTACGAGCGAACGATATTATTTAGTTTCATCGGATCTATTAAATATATAAACTATATATCTATATATCTATATAATATATTTAATATAGGGAGTATTCTACTTAAATCTTAAAACTCGTAACTAACTAGAATCTCTTCGATTACTAATATTAGGCGCNTTTATCTTACTATATTATAACTATATATATATATTAGATACTACGTTATCTATCTATAGAACTATTTATAGCCTAGTACTACTCGTACTTAGCGCTATATATAATTATATAAAAACTAAGAATTCCGAAAGTTTTTAACTCGACGATTAGAAAGTTTTAAAGTAGTAAATCTATTATCTATAGATCTACTATATATAACTAAGCTACAATAGACTATATAGATAGCTAGTAGTGTAAACTACTAAACAGTATATATACCGGTTATAATCGGTTATATACGATACTAAGCGATAATAACCGAACTACCG
>JACAFV010000299.1:17962-28952 GCA_014635975.1 Plectosphaerella sp. P0831 | reverse complement strand
TAGTTAAAGGAAGCTTATTCTAGAGGTCCTAGGCTATTATAATCGTTATACTTAAAAGGTCCCGCGAGTAATATAAAAGTAATAAATTTTCCGCTATCTATTAAGGCTACCTATACCTACCTACCTATACGTTAACTAAGCTACGCGGGATATAGCGCTACCTAGCTATAACCGTACTACCCTATTATATACGTCCCCTAAGAGACTTATAAATACCCTTATTCTAAAGTCCCTTATACTCGTATAAAGTCTAAAGAAGAAGAATCTAGCCCTCGTACTACCCGGTTATTCCTAAGCGTTAGACTATTTTATCCCTCGCGGTAGTTCTACGCTCTTAATCCTTAATCTCGTTCGTAAGCGGTAAGCGCTTAACTAACGAAGTATAGGTATTATTAACGGTAGGATTAAAGTCGTTAAAAGATACCTTACGTCCCCTATACTTAGTAAGGAGGATAAAGGCTGGTTCTTTAGGCCTAATTACCGTTACTACTACCGCTACGCTTCTTAGCTCTATATCCCGGGCGAAGGGTCTTCTAGAAATTCTTATTTCCTTAGTAAAGCTCGNATAAAGGCTGGTTCTTTAGGCCTAATTACCGTTACTACTACCGCTACGCTTCTTAGCTCTATATCCCGGGCGAAGGGTCTTCTAGAAATTCTTATTTCCTTAGTAAAGCTTAAGGTCGTAAGCATTAGATTCCGTCTAAGCCTAGATATTTAAAGTATTAAACTACTAAGTAAGTATAGCGCGACGAGTATACTTACTACGATAGTTAAGGCCTCCCTCGGGTTTATTAACGTTTATTTACTATTTAACCTAAGTAATAATATAACGTTCGTACTCTATACGACGGAAATTACGGCGGCGCCTCTCGCGAGCCTAACTATCCTACTCTAGTATTATACCTAGGTAATATACTCTAATAGTACTAGAGTTCCTATTAACGTTAAAGTTTATAGTAGTATATTTATAAAGATTAATATACGGATCGCTAACCTAATAGATATACTCCTCCTCGTTATAATATTACTTATAGTTCTTAGTAGGAGCGCGCGCGTTATAGTACTATATATATATACTAGTATCTATCGTTTTCTAGATATTAAGGATCTATCTAGGAGGGCTAGGTATTATAGTAAGGCGACCGGTTCGATTAGTCTTTTTCTCTCTAGGGGCCGAACTAGGAATAGCCTTACGTTTACTAGCGGTAGTTAAGCCCTAACTAGGGGTCGGTAAAGGAGGGTTACCTATTTACGAAGTAGTAGATATCTATTAGAGGGGGCTAGGGCGAGCTAAGGTAAACTCCTATAAGTTTTATCGAGAACTAAAAGTAGTATTAGTTACGGGGCCGGAAGTAGAGTATTATATAGGAACGAATAAACCTAACGAAGACTACCTACTTCGATTAAGGCTTAAAGTATTTCCTAGGGAGCTAAGTAAGCTAGTCGGACTATAATTACTAGTATTACCGATACTAAGGGGTAAGCTAGGGCTATAGTAGGCTAGTATAAGCTATTCTTAGGGTTCTAGAAAGCTACCGGGTATACTCTCTCTAGGAGAGAAGTTATCGTCCCTAAAATATATCGGGGTATCGTCGTCGAAGCTTTAGGGAGTAGGTAGTAAACGAGCTAGGCTTATAATCCTACTAACGGTATAAGGCGGGTTTTAATAAAAGGGGTTTAATCGACTAGTCGTAGCTTAATTAAAGCTACCCTAGTTAGGAATACCTTATCCTTATCTCTAGGTTAGTATAAACTAAAGATTAGGAGGAGTAGGCGCGTAGGAACTAGTTCCGGCGAAGCTATACGGAGAACCTGTAAGTTAGGCGTCGGGTATCGGGATATCTCTTCCGGCCTAGTCGTTCTTAGGTTCGGCGAAGCTAACTAAGCGACCTTACTTCTTCTTTTTAGCCTCCTCTTTCTTAACCCGTTCCTATTCCTTAGTAATCGCCTTTCTCTACTAGATAATATTCTTAATCTCTAATTAACTATTAACGAGTAGGAAGGACTTAATTATCTATTCGATTACTCTAGGCGTATACTTATTTATATCGTAAAGGGTAGCNTTCTTAATCTCTAATTAACTATTAACGAGTAGGAAGGACTTAATTATCTATTCGATTACTCTAGGCGTATACTTATTTATATCGTAAAGGGTAGCTACCTCGGCGACTCCTTTTAGGACGACTTAGCGAATATAATTAATAACTAGGTAGTTATAAGACTAACCGTCTAACTAACCTTAAACTAGGAACGTAATATAGCCTCTACGGAGGAGAGTAAGGGAGATATTATTAAGACTATACCGGTAGTAAAAGTAAGTAAGCTAGATATAGGCTTTAGTATATAGGCCCTTAGTATTTATACCGTCGTAGATCTACTACTAACTAGTAACTTAATATACGATTAAGGCTACTTAATATATATCCTTAATATAAATAGGGACGGTAAACTAAGCGGCTTTACGAAGGTTATCTAGGCTAGCTAGGTCTCGGATCTAAAAGTCTTAAGTATCGAGGTAGGGGAAGCTGAAATAGAAGTACGGAAATATATAGTTCTTTAGAAGGTCTATCGTAATTAAGTATATTATTACTTTTATCTAGGACGAGCCTACCTACTACCTAGATCGAATTATAACTAGGGCCTTAAACGATCCCTTAATAAGCTTATTAACGGCTCCCTTCTAAGGTAGTACGATACCGGCGACCTATTCCTTCTAGTTACTACTAGGAGAGGTAATATAGGTTCGTTAATAGCTATTCTTAAATAACTTCGGGAACCCGTCCTTCGTAATATTCTTTTTATCGTTTAGTACCTTTATAATCGAGTTATAGTTACTATTTACTAGATACTACTAATTCGGTATCGGTCTAAAGGTCGAGAAGGAGGGGCTAATCCTCTTATCGCTAAGCTTTAGGATATCGTTCGGGTCGACCTAAGGAATAACTAAATTCTTATACTTACTATCGCGAATCTTAGAATATAAAGGTAAGTCGGCGTACTTACGTCCCTTAATAAAAGTCTATACGTAGTTCGGGTTCTAGACGTTCCTCTAGGTATATAAGGAAGAGTCGTATATTATCGGGGCTTAGGAGATAGATATATTATTACCCCCCTTAATATTATTTTACTCGTCGGTTCTAGTATATAGGCGGCTTCTAGATCTATTTCGAGAGTAGCTCTATAAAGTAGTATAAGGTTTTCCTTAAGTCTAAGAGTTATAACGCTCTTTCTCTTTAGCTCTTTTATCGAGGTAGGTATAAGTATTATCGTTAACCGGACGGGAAGTACCTCCGTAGGGTATATATAGAAGGTTAGCTATCGTATAGTAAGTATCCTTAAGATAAGGGAAGGGTATAATTAGGTCTAAAAAGTAGTTAGTATCGTTATAGGAGGTTTAGGTAGAAGAGAATAGAGGAAACTAAGGGTAAAGGTTAGTTAGTAGTAGACCCTCGGTTTTTAGTAGTCGGAAGAGGTTAAACGAGGAAGAAGATATTAAGAGTATTTTTTAGGCTAGAGAGCTTACTTTTATAAGGTCTAGTAGGAGCTTTTACTTTATTTAGGTAAATAAGTAAATTAGTAATTACCGGTAAGTAAATATTATTATCTTTAAGGGCTTAAGGCTAGTTAGCTATAGTAGGAGGGTTATTTCTTTTGTTAAGAAACTTCCGGCTCTTTCTAATAATAAGCTTACTCCGGGTAAATCGCTCTTATAACTCTTACGGATTTACTTAGAAAGAGAGCGCCTTATAAAAAAGGCTCGCTCCGTTCTCTCGTCCTTAGGATCCTTCGTTTTCTAACTTTTAAAATACTAACTCTCTTCCTCGTTAATAATAAAGAGCTCTTAGTACTAATAAGATACTACCTAGGGAACTAAAGGATTATAGCTCGGCGGAATCTAAGGCCTTAAAGAAGGCTCTCGCTAAGTATTATATCGATAACGAAGATAAGGCTTATAGGTACTATATCTTAGATAATACCTACCTAGGTATCGGCTAGCCTTAGTTTATCGGCCTACCTATTAGCCTACTTCCCGGCTTCTACCTTATTAATACGGACTATACTTAGGTATATCGGTAGTTTAGCCTTAATTAATACTTAAATAATATACTAATAGTACTTTTTAGTTAATACTATCCCTCTCTTAGTATATTCTCGATAGCCCTCCTAGCGTAGTATATACCCCGTCCGTTTCTAATATATATATAAAAGCCTTCTTTAATAATAAGATTATCGGTATCCTTAATACTAAGAAGGATATAGTTCGGTCTTTCTAGTCTACCTTTACCGAGTCGGACGACTAAGCTATAATCGCTACGATTTCTCCGGATATACTTCCTATCCGTAGGGTAATTATAGCTATTATTACTAACCCGCTAGCTAACTACTAGATTTAGAAGTTCGAGAAGTATAAATAGGCTATTAAGGCTTTTATTATCTCGTATTTCGGGGGCTATAACGTAATTCCCTACTATTACTACGAGTAGATCTTTAATACTACTCTAGATATTAGCCGTTATAATAGAAGTTAGCGAATATACCCCTTCTAGGAGTATATCTCTCTCCTTAGCTTCCTAAAGGTAGTTATTCGAACTACGTCTTAATATAAAGAGTAGCCGAGCTAGGACTTATATAGCTACTACGTTAATTAGGTCTTTTAGGAGAAGTATAGCTAGGGTACTCGTAAGGCTCTTACCCTAAAGCTCCGTACGGCTCGTCCTACTAAGCTTCTATCGGATATCGCTTAGTATAGTAATCTAAATAAAGCTATACCTACTAACTTAAGGTTTTTTATACTACCTAGAGACTTATAGTAAGTATACCTCCGTTAGTACTTTAGCTTTTTATAGTATAACTAATAACGAGCTTCGATTTATCTTATCGGTACTATCTTTCGTATTCCTAGGAACTAGGGTAATTAGTATAAGTAAGCTATTCTCGACTCTCTTACGGCTAATCCTAAGGACTAGAAGGATAAGGAGGCTTTCTAACTAGGTATTCGGGATTAATAGGTTAATAAGCGAGAGATTCGGGTATAAAGGGTTCCGGGATTAATAGTAAACTCTAAGAAGATCGCGATAAAAATTAAAATAACCTTATATTACGGTTACCTACCCTTACTTAAGAGTAGTTCGTCCCTTAAAGTAGTAAAGAGCCCTTATAACCTCTACTTTATCGAAGGATATAGATTATAAGTAATACTAAGCTAATTATAGGTAGAATAGTATTAAATAGGGAGTCTAAGAGGTCTATTCCCCGAAAAAGGTATATTCGTTATTATCTTCTAGTCGGCCCCCGGGGATTTAAAGCTCGATATTTATCTTTTCGGGTAAGTAGTCTAAGCTTTTTATAGTCGCGGGGAAGTCTAATCGTAAGTCTAGTTAAAAATATTAGTCTAAGACTAGCTCCTAAAGCCTATCCTCGGCCTTAATAAACTTTCTTAGCCTAGGTAAAAGGAAAGTCCTTTAAAGCTTTACTCTATTAATCGTTTAGAGCTTATAAGTATCGTAGGATTTATTAATAACGATCTTATATAGACGAAGCTACTTAGGCTATAACTTAGCTAAGGTATTTAAGTTATTAAGCCGGACTTTATCCGAGAGTAAGATAAGATCGTTAATATTAATAGCTTCGTACCTAGGTTTAAACTTCCGAGCCTCTTTTATATAATAACGAGTAGTAGTATCGGTATATCTCTTATCGATTAAAGCTACCGCTCGCTCGCGGTCTTCCGGGAATTCTATAAATACCCTTAGATATATATCTAAGAGCTCTTAGTCGGTTAAATCTTAGTCCTAGTTAAGAACCCTTTATACTTTATCCTTCGTTTCGAGCCTCGTCCTTAGTATANTATCTAAGAGCTCTTAGTCGGTTAAATCTTAGTCCTAGTTAAGAACCCTTTATACTTTATCCTTCGTTTCGAGCCTCGTCCTTAGTATAACTCTATATAAAAGCTCGAAGGGGGACTTACTTAAAAGCCCTCGAGGCGAAACTCGATCGGCGTAGTTAGCTATCGGTAGTAGGTCCTAAATATTCTTCTTTCCTACTATATACTAAATAGTTAGTACCTTTACGATAGGAATATAACTAACTTTAAGGATATTATTAGCTCGAGGGTAATATAAGGATATAACCCTCTTCTTTATACCGAGCTTATCGATAAGCGTCGTAACCTCCTTAATATTCTCCCGTTCTTTATCTATAATAATTAGGTAGAAGATACTATATTTATAAATAACCTCCTCGTAGAGAAATCTTACGACGCTCTTCGAGTTACCTTTATTAAGATATCTAGCTTTAATCTACCTTATTAATACGTACCTCGCCTCTACGATATACTAAATCCTTATCCTTTAGATATTTAGGTAGACTTTAGTAAAGGGTACGGGATTAGGAACTATATATTTAAGGGGTATATCTAATTTATACTTTAGCTTCTAGTAGCTATAAGTCCGAATAACTTCGAGGACCTATCGGTATATTCTATCCTATTAAAAGCTANTTAGTAAAGGGTACGGGATTAGGAACTATATATTTAAGGGGTATATCTAATTTATACTTTAGCTTCTAGTAGCTATAAGTCCGAATAACTTCGAGGACCTATCGGTATATTCTATCCTACTAAAAGCTATATCGGAGGAATCTATAAACTAGGTCCTTTCCGCGATAACCGATCTCCTTATAGGCGTCCTTAATTAAGGCTAATCTCTTATCGGGGTTATCGATAACCTTCTATAGCTACGGTACGGCCTTAGTAGGCTTCCTCTAGAGAGCCTTATACTAGTAGATATAGTACTTAAGGGCGATATAGCTAAGTTAGTTACGTTACTTTTTCGCGGCTCCTTCGGGCGTATTTATTATTAGAAGGTAGTAAGTAATCCTACGATACTTTATTAACTAATATAGTAAAAGGTTAAAAGTATCTCGGGCGAGATTAAGGTTATTATATCGCTTTAGTATATTATCGGCGATATTAAGCTTAAAGATCTAAGCGTTAATATAATTATTTAGTTCCCCCTTAAGGTTATTATCGTCTTAATCTAATAGACTAGTAGGTTTATAAGATAGTCTATTAACTACTAAGTTTTTCGTACTAGTAATATACTTAACTTCGAAGTCGAATAAACGAAGCTAAGTAATCTAACGGAGGATAAAAGTACTTAGTAGGTTTAATACCGCTCCGTTTAGTTAGGCGACTAAGACCTACGTATCGGTTTTAACGATAAAACGAATTCTAAAGAGATAGTTCTTATATTAATAAAAAGCTTTAAGTGCGCCTTAAAGCTCGAGCTTACTAATATCGTAAGTTTTCTCGGCCCCTTTCTAAGTACCGCTCTTATAATAGGTAACTTTCCGCTTACCGTCGATATATTATCCGAGGATAGCTCCTTAACTAATAATACTTACGTCGGTATAGAGGTAAATTAGCTTTAATCCGTCCTCGTACTAAAGGCTAATAAGTATTAAAACCGAAGTAAGCTTATCTTTTAAAAGGTCTATCGCTTATTACTAAGTATCCCCTTAGTCGAACTTAATATCTTTCCTTAATAGTATTATTAAGGGTTCCGCGACGTACGCGTAGCTTTAGGCCTAAATCCTATAGAAGATATAGATCCCGAGGAATATTCTAATTTTAGAGAGGGAGTTATAACGTTCCTACTCTTTAATCTTAATAATCTTCGCCTCCTCGGGGGACCTACCGTTTATACCGTAGACGTAGCCGACGCCGACGAGTATTACTAATATTTAATACTATTAGGACTTCGCTCCCGAAATAATATAGCTAGCTAGCTCGATATGAAAGAGGACTTTATCGATATTTCTAATATATTCGTAGATAAACTATCGTACGTTAGACCTACTCTTAGTACCGTTATATTTAGTAGTAAGTCCTTTAATTATAATATCGTCGATAAAGGCTTAATAGTAGTATAGTATAAAGTTATATAGGATCCGGGTAATAACTCTTATAAACTTCGCGACGGAATTAGTTACGCCCTAGGGAAGGGTGTATATTCTAAAGAGGCTAATCTCCGTCGCGAAGTTTATAAGATCTCTACTCTTAGGGTCTAATCCTACCTAGTCGTAGCCCGAGAAGAAGTCTAATAAGGAGATTACTTAATATATAGTAAAGTCCTTAGAGAACTTATCCGCTCCTAGTAGGATAAAACTATCCCGAATAATTACCGTATTAACTTTCGTAGTATAGTTAATAGGCTTTATATTACTATCCTTTTTACGGACTAAGAACTAAGGGTTCCGATAGGAGCTATACGACTCTTCGAGAATCCCTTTCTTAAGCTTATCCTTAATTATTTTAATAACCTTATCCCTTAACGCCTTAGGAATCGGAATACTCCTTTCTTATTAAGCCTTATATAGAATAACTTTAATCTTCTAGTCTAGTATAACTATAGGATTAAGCTTACTATATTCCGAGAAATCCTACGTAAGGGCTTTCTTACGGTTCGATAATATAAGCCGTAAGAGTTCCTTTTCCCGGNATAGAATAAATTTAATCTTCTAGTCTAGTATAACTATAGGATTAAGCTTACTATATTCCGAGAAATCCTACGTAAGGGCTTTCTTACGGTTCGATAATATAAGCCGTAAGAGTTCCTTTTCCCGGAGCTAAAGGTATAAGAGAGTAGCTTTAATAGTAGCCTACCTTTCTAGTATTAATTAGCTTCTAGCTTTTAGGTCCGAATATTTTAGTATAATTAGGCCTAAGACTTCTTAGGGTAACCGATACTATTTATCTTTAATCTTAATAAGCTTTTTCTATTTCTAAAGTAGGTCGCCCTCCGGTATAGTCCTATCGGAAGGATAGTTATTAACTAAGTATATCTTATCGGCTACTTTCTTATATATAGTAAGTATATCCTTATATAAAGTCTCCTTCTTCCTAGTAGCTTTATAATACTTCTTAAGCTTCTAGCTTAGATATATTATACCTAAGCTTACTTACTTAATATCGAGTTCTATCTTTCGTATAGTAATAAAGCCGACTAAATAAGACTTTTTAAAGATAATAGTTAGTTCCGGAGGATCCTATAACCTTCTTCTTCGTTACTAAGGGCGTATTATCCTTCCGCGTCGAGGTCGTTAGTAGTATCGGTACCCTTTAGGATAGAAGCTAGTCTTTTTCGCGGCCTTATAGTATTTCGGGATTAGGATATTAGTTATAAAGTAAGTAAGGAGAGTAATAATATAAAGAGCCTCTCCTTAAGAGACTACTACCTATTCGTCCCCTTCGTCGAAGTCGGAGAGAAGAGTATTTAATAGATACTTATCTTCCTTAGCTTCTTCTAGGGTAGACTCCTACGTCCTCGTTTATAGTAGCCTATCTAGAAGTCTATTCTCCTCCGAGTCCGTACTCCTATAGCTCCGTTTATCTTCGAGGGCCGCTAAGTTAAGACCTTTAGAATTACCCTCCTCCTCGGCGTAGGCTTAATAAGCCTTTTTCTACGGGTATTTAGGGGTAATCGGATCCTATTAATCGTAATTATCCCCTCTTTAGGCTCTCTTAGTCTTCTAGTCCTTAGTAGGAATAATAATACCTACCTTAGTTCCCTTCTTAATAACTAGGAAGTCCTTTAGAGATTAAGCCCGCTTAATATCCGATTTTATATCCTATTTAAGGAAGAAGTCTCTAAACGTTTTAGTCGAGATAGAGACCTTAACTCTAATCGGTATTACTACTCTAGCGTTCTCGAAATTAAAGCTTCCGAAAATCTAATCTTTATAATAGGAGATACCCGTTTAGATAGTTAGTAGGAAGTTAGTCCCTAGGATATAGTCGCCGGTTATATCCTCGTCCTTTATAACTACTACGTAGACTAGGACTTTATTATTACTAATATAAATATACTTATAGATATACCTAATAGCTGAGATCTCTTCGCTAGATACCGTTTTTATACCTATATCAGCTTAGCCGATATATAGCTATAAACTACTTTTATAAACTATACTCTTTTTAATAATAGTTATCTACGCTCTAGTATCTAGTAAGCTAACGATCTTAATATTATTATTAGGATCCCTAAGGGTAAGCTAAAGGAAGAGCTTACCGTTAATAATATATAAGTAAGCTTAGTCTAAGCCTATTAGTAGGATACCTTCGCTAATAGTATTAACTACTAGTACCTTAATAGCCGCTAGGCTATTTACTAACTAAGGGTCTAAATAGGCTTAGAGGGCCTTCCGGAATATATCTATTACNAGTATTAACTACTAGTACCTTAATAGCCGCTAGGCTATTTACTAACTAAGGGTCTAAATAGGCTTAGAGGGCCTTCCGGAATATATCTATTACTAGCCTAGACGGGTTAACCCTATTTATTATTAACCTTATTTTCCGAGTATGAAGCTTATCGAAGAAGTCCTCTATTAGTCCTAGTACTAACTCTAGTATATCTATTAAATATAATACTATTTTAATAATAAAGAATCTAATAAGAGGAAGTATTACCCGTAATACTAGAATAAAGTAACTAATATAAGAATCTTAGAATACTAATATCTAAATCTAGGCTACTAAGCCCTATATATAAAATATATCTATACAGTACTTTTACCTACTATAAGGTTTTATAACTAGATACTAGCTATACTATAAAGCCTTAATAGTTTATATTATTTTATATCCTAGAAAGTCGGTACTTTACGAGTTTCGATTTTCTAACTATAAAAAATAATATCTCTAGATCTACTAACTAGATATTAGTAAGAACTAGTAATAATAGTAAGTAATAATATTACCTACTATATAGTAGTATAACCGGTTATAAGTGTATATAACCGGATCTATCCGAAATAGAGATTCCTATAGAAAACCGAGATCTTGTTCGATTAATAGTATTACTATATACAGATAATATAGTAATACTTCGCGGAAGTAGGAAAAATAAAGGGAAAGTCGTATATAGCGTAGAAATAGTATTACTTATACGTATTAATCGTAATAAGTAAAACTATTTAAAGGAGATAA
>JACAFV010000297.1:0-12652 GCA_014635975.1 Plectosphaerella sp. P0831 | reverse complement strand
CCCTGCCCCCTGCCCCTGCAACTCACAGGGCGCCTCCAAGGATCAGATCCCACTCCAGGGCCACTCTTCCCGAGGACAGGACAGGCAGAAAACCTTTGTACAAAACAGCCCGGGCCCAGCACCAGACAAACGCACGCCTGACATCTGACCGATGACGAGCATCGACTGTCAGTCTCGGTGGGCTCTAGGGGAGGCATCGTGGACCTAAGGCGCCACCGGGTCTCATACTGGGTAGGTAGGGTAGATGTAGACACCGTGCGAGCAGGCGAGGCAAGGATGCATCGTCATGTCAAATGTGAGGTGAGGGGGAATACCGGCCAGAAAGTGCGAGACCAAGCGTCACGCTGGCTATTCTGGGCCTCTCTTCTCCTTTGTGTAGGCACGGCGGGCGGGAGAAAGGGATTGCATGGTTGTTGTGCCGGTGCATAAGTAGGCAGATATGCTGTGTACAGATAGCAATGTCATCCGGGATGTTCTCACCAGAAAGGCCACACCCCTGGGCGGGAGCAAGGACACCACAGAGTGTTGTTATCCTCGCTTAGCCGTACACATGCGTAGGAACGGTACATACGGTCGATGGTCGAGGTGGTGGAAAGGGGGGGAGGGGAGGACGGGAAGGGGGCCAGGTCGCTCCGCTCGAAAAAGCCCGGCCGTTGGACCAGGATCAGTGCAGCTGCTGGAGGGGAGGGACGGGAGCTGTAGCCGTCGGGGCAGCAAGCTCCACCGGCACGGTGTCTGGTCGATGGACGAGGGTAATGAGCGGAGGACGGACAGACAGAAGTTGTGTGCGTAGGTGTGCGGGAGATGGATGGAGAGATTTTTCTCAGGCTCCTTCTATCTGAGGTATATCGGTAGCTACCTAATGAAAGGTGTGTGGTATGTAGGGGTGGTGGGCCAGAACGATTGAAGACGGGAGAGGATCCCAGTCTCGCATCACATCTCTCCCCCGACATGCCCATACTCTACTCCGGCCACCAGCACCAGAGTCACCACACCACAGACAGCACTTGTACTTCTATTTCCCCCTCCTCTCTATCTACCTACTCCCAAGGCCAGGCCCTGAGGAACTTTGCATCATCTTTTGGGCGACATCCCCACCCCTCATCTGCTCATCCAGAAACACTCGTTTAACCACCCCCTCCTCTTCCCGTCGTGTCCACCACGTCCTGCCGAGCACCTTCCCATCACACCTCCTCACAGTATCCATCTCTTGTCGGCCTGCTCCCCGTCAGCAAGACAAGGCAAAGCTCAAGACCCGCCGCCCTGTAGTATATCCCCCCGGGCCATCCGGATTGGCCCGTCATCATCACCCACACCACTACCACTACCACTGCACCCACCTCACCTCACCTCACCTCACCTCACCTCACCTCAACCTGCCAGTGCCGCGCGCCGATCTCGTCCACACACGACATCGCCACTCCGGGTTCTCAACACCGGCCAAGCCGCAGTCCGAAGTCGACCCAAGGACAGATCTGTCGACCCCCTTGCCTCTTCGTGTTGGCCCCAGCACGGCACGGCAGTCCGCGGCATCATCGCCTTGGACAGACGGTTGTCCTGTGGAACCAAGAGTATAGTAGCGCTTGTAGGACAGCCACGGCTGGTTGTGGCAAGCAAAGTAGGCCACCCGCCCGCCTCGGGACCGCACTCACTCACTGCACCGTTCTGCACCGCACCGCAGACCGGACTGGCCCGAGAGGTCTCTGCCACTGGTGGTCCGCAAACCGGGCGTCACGCTCGGGAAAGTGGAAAAGAATCTTCTCACGCCTTGCAGACTTGTCCGACTTGGCCCGCTGACAGGACCTGGACCGGCGGTCGTTCTATTCGTACATCGACCTTTCAGTTTCGACATTGTCCCATCGAAGACACCCAACCGCGGAACCACCGGCCAGCAGCACCTAACTGCCTATCTACCTGTCTTCCTACTTGCCCTACCTAGGAAGGTATCCTCAGTGCCTTGCTAGGTTCCACGCCTGGTGCAGTCGATAGTGCACATCGTCCTCCGAAGCCCGATCGGGAAACCGCCGTCGCAGAGCCTTGCAAAGGTCACAGAAAAGCAAGCAGGCCACCCAGGCGAGGCGAGGCCAGCACACAATTATCCAACAGACAGCAAGAAAGGCAAGGACATCATGTTCCAGCCTCAATCGACGCCGTTTGCGACGTCGTTTTACGGGGTCGCCGGCTCCGGTTCGACATCGGCGTCGTCGTCCCAACCGAGCTACGGCCTCCTCCCGCTAGGCCTCTCCCCCGACGGCGACGACAACCTGATAGTGCCCGGCTACGGGTTCGCGCCGTCGTCGGCCGGACATGGATCGGGTCTCGTTCCTGAAGTCGTCGCCACCGGGTCGTTGAACAGTAACGGCGGCAGTCCTGGCAGTGAAAGTGGTTCCGGCGGCACCCCGGGCCAGTTCAGCAGCCTCAGCCTAAACAACAGGGCGGGCGCGGGCGCGGGGCGGCATCCCCAGGCGTCGTCGATCGCCGTCTCCGCCGGTGGAACGACATCATCACTGCTGTCCGAAACAAGTGGAGGAAAGCGGCCACTTGACCAGACAGACTTCAAGTTTGACGGGGCCGCTCGTCTGTCGTCGAAGGAGTTCCATCACGGCCGAGCCACGGCCGCACAGTTGCGGCAGGAGCAACAACAGTCGCACCTTCTCTACGCCTCTCCGTCACCCATTTCCCTCGCCCACCGCATCCCGCGTCGCACCCAGCAGCAGCAACAGCAGCAGCAAGAGCTGGATTCTCAGCAGCACCACCACCTTCTCATGCTCGGCCAGGCTGCCCCTGCCACGACCCCCGGCCACGCCCGCCCAGGCCACAGCGTCCCCTCACTGGCGCACTCCCACTCCCATGTTCCCCGTCCCTCTACCCACACCACTACAGCAGCACCTGGCAGCACCCACGCGGGCCACGGCCAAGCCCATGCCCATGCCCATGCCCATGCCCACGCCAACGCCCACGCCCACTCTCGTCCGCACCATCCCGCCGCCGCCGCCGCTGCTGCATCCCCCAATCACCAATCTTCCCCACCGTCGCACTCCCGCTCACACCTCACTACAAACCCGCCGCTTTCGCACTTTGTTCAACCTGGCTCTTCCTCGTGCAACCAGCAGGCATCCCTCAACTACACACACCATCATCATAAAGCAAACGCCGTCGCTGCTGCCGCTGCCGCCGCTGCCGCAAACCACCAGGGCTTCAGCATCCCCAGCCCTGCAGGGTCCGCCTCCTCCTCCTCCAACTTGAACCTGAACATTATTCAGGCCGCCGGCGACCCCTCTTCTGCCCACCCGTACACCTCCGGCGGCCACTCCAGCAGCATCGTCACCCCGGCAGCATCCACCCCATCAAACCGCGCTCACACAGCCGACATGGCAGGCGACAGCGCATCCGAATCCGTCTTTCAGGACGACCTCCTCGCCCAACAACGCGCCGCCGAGACATACCAGCCCCAGCTCGAGGTAGGCCGCCCCCTCTTTCTTTCTCTGTCCCTCTCTCGCAGTCGTTCGATCGACTTGATCGGCACACCGTTCCCTGCCTCCTTGATCCTAGGGCGATCTGCCCCGACCGACCCGGTCCCGGATCGTCAGCGACATCCCGCACCACCATCCGCCCGGCTCACCCCACCACCTATCCCGTGCTTTCCCACCCTCACTGACGATATGCCAACTGACTTGCAACGCATAGGGTCCCGTCATCGGGGAGAGGGTCTCCAGCGATGTCATTACTGAGGAGTACGCCAAGGCGGACCAGTTCTATGTCGAGAAGACAATTGTATGTCACCCACCCACCCAAACCGCGCTCGTGATCACTCTCTAACGCACTACTGTAGAACCTCCCGCAAACCTACTCACACTTCCGCCCTGTTCAAGGCGACGGAAACTGCGGATGGAGAGGTTTGTCCCGTCTCCTTTCCCACCAACACGCCCCCTCACCGTGCTGACTCGACGGTGCCTCCCTGCAGCCATTGGATTTAGCTACTTCGAGCAGCTCATCCTGTCCGGCGACCCTGAGAAGCTCCAGCTCGAGGTTGCCCGCATGACCAGCCTTAACAACTATCTTTCCACATACGGCGGCTACGATCTTTCGCTTTTCGAGGACATGGTCTACGAGACGATCAATCTGCTCAAAGACCTCGCGGCATGCGTCACTGACACCAATACGGCCATGACGCTCTTGATGCAGCGCTTCAACGACAGAGAGTGCTCCAACGCCATCGTGTACCACCTGCGCCTGCTGGCCGGTTCATGGCTCAAGGGCAACTTCACCCAGTATGAGCCTTTTCTCGACACGGGCGGCGACGTGGCAACCTGGGCCCACCATAACATCGAGGTACCGGACAAGGAGATCGACCATCTCAGCATCATGCTCCTCAGCAGCATCCTCCTCAAGCCCATCGGGGTCGTCCTGGAGATTGCCTATCTCGATCGCACCCCCGGCTCCGAGGTGAACACGTACCGCTTTCCCGACGAGACGAATGGCCAGGACCCCATGAGCCTCGGCCCCATCATCTACCTGCTCTTCCGCCCCGATCACTACGACATTCTCTACAAGAGCCCCCGGGAGTCCATCATGCCTACGCCGCAGCCAGTGGCCCTCAATCTGCAGGTGAACCGCGCCGCGTCTTTTTCTCATCATCATCAAATCACAAGCCACCCCCCTTCCCTGCATACCTTTGCAACGCTTGACTACAGCCCACTCGCCATGCTACCCGGCTTTGGCGGCCCGACGTCCGGTCTCACATCCATGACCACTTCCTCACCCGCATCCCCCATGCACAACGCATTCGCCTCGCCGGCTCAATCCTGGATGCAGTCCCCCTTTCCCGACACCCCGATGCAGCAAAACATCCCGCCGCCGCCGCCGCAACAGCAGCAGCAGCCACCGGTCCTGGCTGCCGGCCCCACCCAAGCGCCCTCTCCGACCCAGGTGCAGCTGCCTGTCGCGGGAGCACCCGCCAAGCCGAACCAGAACCAGCCCGTCGATTACCAACTTCGCTTCAGCTCTCAGTGTTTCCATCTGAAGAACCCTACCGTCGACTCATCTCTGGGCACTTTTGCCGAGCCGAGCTTCACGACGACCATGTTTAAGAACAGTCACTTTAACAAGGCCCACTACAACAACCCACACTTCCACCCGGAGGAATGGGCACCGGAAGACGAGGCACATGAGAGGATCGCCAGCGGCGTGGCGAAGAAGAAGTCCAAAGCAAAGCCAGAATAGCAGGGCCATCTTCAACGAGCATGCATGCCTTCTCCCCTACAGAGTTGGCTCGAGTTTATTACCTGGGGGGATCCGGGGATCCCGCGCTTGTACAGGTGTTTCGGACATTGTTCTTCTTTTTTTTTTAATCAGCGGGTTGTGCCCGTAATCGACGTCTGGATGCATTACGACGTGGGAGTGCCTGTAGCCGCATTGTTTGGGCCCGCACAAAAGTTTCCCTCTAGGCTTCTCTACGGAAACCGGCGTCTCTTTGGTGTTCTGGACGATAGCCCAGCTGGTATGCTGGGGTACGCAATGACATGTGAAGACACGAACCAGACTCTGGGTCCTCCATTTCATGAATCGAAAGCAACGTGGCCTTGGTGATGCAAGAGTGTGTGGCCGCGCCGCGCCTCGGGGAAGGCCTGGCCTGGCCAGGCTCTACGTACATTTCACGCAGAATGAGCCAAAGCAATAGCCCCAGCAGGACGACCTTCAGCGTTAGGGAAGAAGTTGTCTATGCATCATCTTCCTAGGCCGAGCTTGACTGTTGGATCAAGGCCCTCGCGCCGGACAACAAGCATTGAGACTAACCGTAATACATCGGAGACGGTGCAAGTAGCTGGTTTCTTGGACCGCTGTCACGGAGCAAGACTCGGAATGAGGTCATTCTCCCGAACAGACTTGTGGCAGACGGCATCGGTCCCAATCTGACGGCTCAGCTCTTCAACCCAACGCTCAGCAATGTGTAGACGCAGACGAGCAGCATCGGCGTGCTGTCTCAGTAGTTCTTCCCATGCCGAACCGCCGAGCTCTTGTCGAATGGTCGTCACAGCCTTGCCCTCGAGCCCACAGGGTACAAAGCGCGACCACGGGTTTATTGTCTCGCCGCCGTCAACCGCAACATCGATATTGAGAGCGACGCCGAGACCGGTGATGTGGCGTCGCAGGTGGACGCCCAGCGCCGCGATTTTGCGTTCTGGCGCACCAGTCGCGTGATGTGGCGTCACCCAAATGCCTGGGTCGGCGCTGGAGAGGTATGTGGGTATATTGAGCCGTGACAGGACAGCTTGTGTCGTCGTCTCGAGCAGGCGGGCGTACGAGCGCACGGTGAACTGGTTGTGGTGTTGGCTATGGATGTCGAGGATGGGCCACAGCACGATTTGCCCAGGGCCGTGGTATGTCGTGAGGCCGCCGCGGTCCGTCTCCACGACTATAGGTGTGAAGGATTGCTCTGGTCGGTCGCCTTCTGTCGACACCTGCAGCTGCCGACGGAGCCGTGCCTCTTGTTCCGAGTTGAGGGCGGACTGGCGGCGGCCTAGGGTGTATGTCGGTGGTGGTGTGAATGACAACACAAAGGGAGACGGGGCGGGAGTCGTGCTCGGAGACGACTTGTGTGACAGGAACAGCTGGCGAAGGCCGGATTGCAAAAGGGCGGCGTTGGCATAGGAGGGGTGGCCTCCGGGCTGGTCGGACGCGAGGTGGACGTGGGTCAGCGTCGATGGTGCTTCACCCTCGAGACCGAGTCCGAGTGGCGGACAAGGCGGTGGTGTAGAAAGCCATCTTCGGCTTGGGCTTGTCTCAAAGACGCGTCGGTATGTTGTGAGGCAAGCGCGAGTGTGAAATGGCCTCATCGGGGCGAGGAGGTGTGCACCTGGGGTAGTCGGGAGGATGTTTGCGACGCAATGTGATGCGAGGTGGTCGAGGTTGGGTTAGAGCTCCACTAGCGAAATTCATGGGTGGCAGAAGACAGGCGGGTAGAGCCGCAACGTGGGAAGCACGGGCCGTCCATCTGGTATCGAGCCCGCATTCCTTGCACGAAACATTCAGACCAACATTGCTATAGATACTTTATTAGAATGTCTTCCAGAGGCCGATATTTTGGAGGAAGTTGCTTGGTCATGGCCTTAATCTGGAAGCTGATCGCCGACTACAAATCGTATGCCTGACCCCCAGGTTCCGCCTCTTGCGTCCCTCGAGTGGAAAGCTCGGTGACTATCCGAGAGCGTCCTCCTGCTGGATTGTCCTATTCCATAGATGCAGTATGTTTCAGGTCAGGCGGTCAGAACCATAGATGCAGTCCGTGAGATCTAACCTGGTCACGCTCGCCGGAACAGGGTTCTTCAACGCGGGAAACACCAGAAACCCTATACCATTGGACGGACTTTGTCGATGGGCACAAGACCTGCAGAAACAACTAGGTACAGATCCTGGAAACGAGTGGTGAGGACCCTGATTCGCAGGGGCCAAAACCGGACCAGGAATGGTTCAGGCCTTGGACGCAGACACCACACATGGAGACGTGCAGACGTGGACTGACCCCGGGGGGGGCAGGGCGGCGCGAGGATGGACCCCGACTCTCGTCGGCCTCGGCCTTGGCGATGACGTTGCCTGCCGATAGATGCCTCATTCACAGCCCCGAGCACCCGACGGAGGCTTGACTCAGTTAACTTCGAGTTGTACGCCGGCAGTGACGGTCCACCGTACTAGCCAGCGCAACACAGCGGAGGGGAGGGAAGAGCGGAGGACTCCAGGTTGTCCAAATCCGGAGGGCTCACCAAGCTTTGCTGCTTCTCTTTCCTCGGCAAATCAGAGCTGGAGTCCATCGTCCAAGTGGGGTCACCGGCAGTGGCCTGGTGCGAATGTGTCGTCATGGGGGGTACGTGCCCCCGGGACCACCCCAGTGACCCAGACAGCTCGACGATCCTGCAGCGCGCGACATGCGCAGAGGGCAGCACAGATTCTCTTTCTGCAGCCCGCCGGCCGCCCGCGGCATCTTTTCCAGTTCTTTCCCATTTTCCCACAAGAGACGACCCCTCGCTCTGGAAAACCCGCGCGCCACTAAACGGTAGTCCGGCTTGTGATCACTGCACCAGTCTGACAACCTGGAACTTCCGACTCAGAACCTCGCCGTTTTCCGTGGCGACGACTCTGACGCTAACTTTCTAGCGCCGAAGCTGAATTGTTGTTCTCCTCGTCATCGCCGGATCGCATCCCCGTCTCCGACTGACTCCCTTGACCTCTGAACTCTTCCCTCCAGTTCATCCCTCGGCTCCTACCTACCTTCCCTTGCTGTCGTGTAACCCTCCGACAGCTCGCCGTCGCAATCCAGGTATGGCCCTCGCGACCACCTTGTGGATTCCGTCGCTCGAGTTTGCGACCAACACTTACTGACGTCGATGCATAGCAACCAGCAACCCCTCTAGCCGACAAGTAACATCTTTACTTCCCTGGACGAATCCCTCCGATTGCACCAGTTGCGACAAACTATCGCCTTCAAAATGCTGGGCTCCAAATTGCCGCTCGGCGGCCTCGGCCTCCTCTTCACCTCGGGGTCGCTGGTCCTCCTCTTCTTCATCATCCTCTCCGGCGTCTCCGATGTCACGCCCTTCAAGAACACATACTTCCTCCAGGCCGACACGTCGGGCATCACCGGCGCCAAGGACATCACCCGCTGGACGTACTTCTACATGTGCGATGAGAACAACCTCAACTGCGCTGGTCCCTGGCCCGCGCCACCCTTTGGATGGGCGTGGTCCGGCGACGCCAGCGGCGTTCCCGACGGCCTGGAAGGGTCCCACGGCCGTGGCACCACGAGCAAGTTCTACTTTTACATGTGGCGCTTCGGTTGGGTCTTCTACATGATGTCCCTCTTCTTCATCGCCATGACCTGGTTTGCCTCCTTCCTGGCCTGCTGCGGCCGACTCGGCTCCGCCATTGCAGCCCTCGTCGCCGCCATCGGCCTCTTCTTCCTCACCATTGCCGTGTCGCTCATGACGTGGGTGCTTCTCTTTCCAATTTTTAAACGCCTCCTGCTAACGGTCAAATAGCGCCACTTTTGTCAAGGCACGCGATGCCTTCCAGGCTGCCGGTCGTGATGCCAACATTGGCCAGTACGCCTTTGGGTTCGGCTGGGGCGCCTGGGCAGCCCTGCTCATTGCCACGGTTCTCTTCGGCCTCGGTATCCGTAGCGACAAGTCCGGCGGCGGCGGCGGCGGTGGACGCAGCTGGCGCCGACGCAAGAGCACCCGCTCTCGCAGGTCCTACGATGTGGGCAGCCGCCGCGTCAAGGACGACTACTCGTAAAGCATTGCCCAGTCTCTACGAGCGGTGTTGACTACCCACTTCCGGTCGATCTGCTCCTTAATGTTGGTCGGAATGGGATATCACAAGTAATGTTTGAAGATTGAACGGGGGCTCCCACTCCCGATTGTCACGACCTGTTCTTATTATTGCACTTTATGTTCGGAGTTGGAGGGGAGGGCCGCGTCTCACTTTTCCGCCCGGGCGGCACGTTTGGCTAGCATAGCCAGGGCTCTACAACCTAATAGTAAAATTATGCAAGCATTTGTTCTCAACAAGTGTCCCAGGGGCAGCCTTCCCAGTGTGCACTTTGTCAAAATGAAGCAAGGGCATCAGCTCATAGATGGATCACTATGGCTCTTATTGCAGTCCAAGTGCGTCTTAGACTACCTACGTAGGCATCGTCGTACGTCCCCACCCAAACAATGCATCTGGCGCACGCCTATTCTGAACGCCTTGATTCTCGTCCCTCGCTAGCCCCAATCGTGTACGTGGGTTACGGACGACTTGTGTGTGCCGATCTATGCAATGCTAACAAAAGAGATACATTGGAATGTGACAACCGACGGGGGTCAGGTGACCCAACGAAGGCCTGCTCCGGCCGGGTTGTATATCTGTAGAATGTGAATGTTTCTGGTGTCCTGCTCTGGCCGTCGCATGCCAGACACGCCTCCTGTGCTGTTGCTCTCAGATCGTTATCCCGTCAGTGGACTGCTCGCTGGGCTGATGCCGAGCGGCGCAGCATGTAGTGCTGGCTTCGCCGCCACCGATCCATACGAGCCTTGCTTCTTCTGTGCAAGCACCGACTGCACCCATTCTGCGACTTCTTCGTCATCCGTGCCGGAGGACAGGTTGATCTTGCCCACGGCATCCGCCACGGCGTCGGCCTCCTCGCCATCCTCGGCTTCCTCGGTGATGGTCTGAGGCTGGGTCATCGACTTCAGCCAGGGATGCTGCAGAAGCATCGCATATGTCGGTCGCTCCTTGGGCACCTTGTTCAGGCAGCGCCTGACAAAGTCGCGCGCTGTGCTGGAGTAGTTGTCGGGCAGGCCAGGGGGCTCGCCCTCAACAATGGCGCTGAGCTGACTGAAGATGGTCGAAGAGACCTCGGGCGGGTAGGGGTAGTGGCCCATGGCGCACTCGATGACGGTCAGGCCAAGACTCCAGATGTCGCTTTGGACACTGTAAGTGCCGTCTGCGCCTGCGGCCATGCCTCCTCCGGAGATGCGCTCCGGCGCCATGTAGCTCTGACAGCCAATGTTGGTCTTGGCGATGCTTGCTACGAGGTTTCCGCTGACTCCGAAATCGCAAATCTTGATCTGGCCTCGGCTGTTAATGAGGATGTTGGTAGGCTTCACGTCGCGGTGGATGATGTTGTGGTCGTCCTTGAGAGTCTTCAAGCCCATGACTGTGGAATACGTGATTTTGCACAACACGTCCTCGGGGATGCCGCCGGCGTACAGTTTGTCGATGGAGCCGCCGTCCATGTATTCGATGCACATGTAGACCGCGCCTTCTTGGAAGAAGGCGCCGTAAAAGTCGATGATGTAGGGCGACACGCATTTGTGCAGGATGACGAGCTCGCGCAGAATGGTGGTGAACTTGGCCTCTTCCAGCTCCAGCCGCATCTCCTTCATGGCCATGACGACGCCGGTGCCATCGCCCTTGTCGGCCGCCGGATCGGCAGCTTCTTCCTCCTGGTTGCCTCGCACTGGCGACGGATCTGAGGCGGCCTTTTGCATATTCGGGGGGTTCTTGAAGCCTGTGAGGCCGGGCCCGAAGCGTGGTGCCCTCGGTTTGTTATGCTTGACCTTGTAGACGGTGCCGTAGTTGCCCTTGCCCAGCTCATCCATGACTTCGACCTCGTCGAGAGATATGCTGAAGGTCTGGCCATTTGCAAAGTTCACACCAGTTCGTGTGATGGTAGCGGCGCCGTCGAACGTGATCCACCCCTTCTCCGAGTCGATGTACTTTTTGAAGTCGTCCATCTTGGATCCGTGAACTGCTCCGTTGGATGCGGACGGGCCGCCTGGCTGCTGATTAGGCGCACCATCGGGGGTTTGAGGGCCCCCACCCATGTCGGAGAGCTTCATCATGGGTTTTCTCCGCATGTTTGGCTTTGTCGGGATAACTGGCGCGGATCGCGGCATGCCCCCTGGGGAGGGACGGCTGAGCGCCCCCGGTATACCGCCCGGAAGCCTGAGGTTTCCGGGTACGCCGCCCGGCAGGCCCATGACGGGAGACGACTGCTGGCCCGGCGAGGCCGTGGCGGAGTTTGGGGGTGCGCTGGGTGTCATTGGCTTGTTCATCCTCTGGGCATGCAAGGCACGGGCCCTGGCCATGATGTCGTTTGCCTGGGAGCCGCTCATCATGGAGGCGGCAGCGGGCGGGGGTCGGCGCGCATTGCTCAGGATGCCCAGCGGTGTCGATGAGGGGGTCATGTTCTTCGGTTCGGAGACGGTCCGCAGCGAGGGCAACCTCTTGGGCAACAGGTCGAGTGGCGCATCGCCAGGAGCCTCAAGAGGGGTACTCGCTTCTGAGGAGCTCGCTGAGCCTGGGGATGCGGGGCT
Organism: Plectosphaerella sp. P0831; assembly: GCA_014635975.1. NCBI lineage: Eukaryota > Fungi > Ascomycota > Sordariomycetes > Glomerellales > Plectosphaerellaceae > Plectosphaerella > Plectosphaerella sp. P0831. The sequence goes on along the minus strand of JACAFV010000297.1, from coordinate 797 downwards.
GTCTTGGAAATCCCGGACGTCTACGAGCTCGTCGGGAGTCACGGGAACGGAGTCGGGGGTATCGGCCATGATGTCGGTCGTTTTTAGTCACGCCCCGGCGACAAGATGGAGGACTCGGTCGACGGCGGATGGAGGAGGAAGAGCGGCGCTGCCGAGCCGATACGGTTATAGGTAGTCGATGTCGATACGTTGAGCCGTGGATGAGGGGAAGATGTTGTTTGCGGCGGTGAGGGTGGGATTTGAGGATGTCGGCGCGGATCGGAGAGATGGACGAGTAGGCGCCGAAAGTACGATCGGGACGCACGTGTGGAGGAGCCTCAATCGACGAAGGGCGGCCCTAGGAAGCAGCGCACACAGCCAGCCGTGTTGGTGTGCTTTGCAGTGCTTGGGTGATGGTCTCCCAAGCGAGACGGGACGGGCGGCGCGGTGCGGTGGGACGACAGTACAGTAGTAGCAGCTGGGTAAGCAAGCGGCGTCGAGGTCTAGACCGGGCTTTTTCGCGAGCACTCTTTCGAAATGTCCCCGCGATGGTTGGCGAAGAAGGGCGGAGGCGGCGGAGTGGGAACAGTCAAAAGCCGGAAGTTGCAAATGGCGTATGGGCTGTTACCGTCGGGCTCTTGGCGTCGCAAGTATCGCGGTCTCGATGCAGTATTTAAGATTTGGGAAAAGAGAGACTGGCGAGGGTTCTGATGTGGCACGAGGAACCAGAGGTCGCAATCGGCCAGGTTGTGGAGAGGGAGGGGGAGGGAGGGTGGAAGTTGGAGGTGAAGCGTCGGTGGAGGGGTAAGGTAGGAAGG
>JACAFV010000296.1:0-12686 GCA_014635975.1 Plectosphaerella sp. P0831 | reverse complement strand
TGAGAAGACCGCCGTCCTCGATCAAGGACGCCTCCCACAAACCTCTTGGCCAACACTCCGGCGTGCGCGGGCGCCAACCAATACGACCTTCCCGAAACAGGATACAACTCGCAGCATGCATGAAGCCATTGGTTTCGCGGGTGCCTGATGGGCTGATTAAGTCCGGCACCAAGACGAAGATTCCAAGGTCTAAGCGGAGGCCTCCTTTCTGAATGGGTCGCCGGCTCCCAGCCCCGCTGAAGATTTCCACCATCTTGCGTTTCTGCCTTGCCATCGGATAGCAGTGAAGGCACCGGGGAAGGATGACTCCTTTCCCGGATGGTCCGCGCGACGTCAGCTGTTACCTTGCTCGCGGCAGCACCAACACGCTTCAATCTGGCTCAAGCCTTGGCGGTGTTTCGCCGTTGAGCTATTGCGGCGTGAATACGACGCCATGACGACGTGGGCTTTTCAGCTTGCGCCCTCCTATTCCTTCCCCGGCGAATGCACAGCGAGTCTGGAGTCCGATCTTCAGCATTGGGTGGAGGGGAGGCAAGGAGACGCAACATTGGGCGTCAGCCCATGTGCGACTATCGAAAGAAGAGTCCGAGACTAATCGGCCACGCGCGAGGCGAGCCGATGCGAGACAGGACGAGAACCCGGGTGGGCTTGGCCAGCTGGCTCGAACGGATCTAGTCGGCTCGGCCCCGCGACAGGTATTAAAGGACTGCTCGCGGAGACAACAGAACGGAATCGAAAGGCTTCATTCAAGGCACTCCTGCACCTCTTTGCGCCATGGCTGTCAATCTTGACCAAATTCTCTTTTACAACCCTCCCCAACCGAAGGCACGTCGGGCGAATCTTCCGTTCGAGGGCGCAGTCGGGTACTCCTCGCAACACGCCACCTGCATTGACTTGGGCAGCCAGCAGGACTCTCTCGGGTCCATCGAGATTTCCGATGATGAAGACTACTGTGCTGTAGTAAGGGGCCCCTCAACGCCTAGGCACGGCGGCCCTAGCGAGGACGCTGGTACACGCAGTGCGTCGGTGTTCGCCGGTCCTCCAACATCTCCCATCGAAGTACCCAGCGTCCGCCCAAGTTCACACCCCATTCCACGTCCCATTCCAGCTACCACCTCGGCCCCCCTAGGCGACAACATCTGTGGCGATGTGACTGGACGCCCGATTTGCGAATCTTTGGACTGCGGTCGATCAGATTCATCGACTGCTACTGGCATCACAGACACATGCCAGTTTGTCCGCGGCCCACTCGATCACTGTGTTGCTCCTGTCGGGCCGTCGTCACTGCAAGCCCCTCGGACAGCTTCCACATATTTGGGGCAGACTACCCTCGTTGAAACAAATGCGAGGGTCGAGCGACGTTTAGCGCTCAGCACCCAGCCCGGACCATGTGCCAACTCGCGTGTCCAAGTTGAATCTGCGGAGTCGAACCCTTCGTTTGCGGATCAGTCTAGCACCTCCCTAGACGAGCTGTTCCCGAATCTGAGTCCACTCTTAGGATCACCTCTGAAGAACCCGAGGAGCCCCAGTCGTATCTCTCACAGCTCGGTAAGCCTTCCAGGCCCGACTGCACCACTATCCGCATTGCCAGGCGTGGGGGCGATCTCACTAGGTGGCGCCCTCTCTTCGCAAAACAAGCCTCAGGCACTTTCTTCGCCTGTTGCGGCCCCCGGATGGTCCCGGCACGACAGTCGAGTTGATGGCCTAGTGGGCAATCGACCTGTGACGCCCCCTGGGCAGCCGGGGAACAACTCGTCCGCGCCATCTCCCCCGAAGCGGGGACGACATTTTGACCGCAGCGGAAGCCGCACTCAGCGGTGCAGCGCCCGTTTACGCTCCGCTATCCATCAAGCCCCTACTACCTACCACGAAGCCAGCGACTCTTCCTCGGATGGAAGTGGGGGCGAAGAGAGCTATACCCCCAGATCACCCGACAGCGAAAGAGAGCACGTTCCAGGATCCAAGCGGCGTCGCAGTTCAAGATCTTCCGAGGCAGCTGGCCCCCGAAGATATCCCCGGCGGAGGGTTTCACAGTCGTCGACCAACATGACCAGCAGCCGACAAGTCCGGACCCATGGCATCATCAGCCCGCCACTCTCACGTTATCCATCCGAGCCAGGATCAGTTGAAGACGGCCCAGTCACTACGTTCCAGGAATGGCCATTGGAAGGGGCGACTCTGAAGCGTGTTGTAGAAGGCGGTGTGGCAACGTTCCAACTCCAATTCTCGTGGGATCTGTGCACCGGGAGCGGAACTCACGAGAAGGCACCGAAGGACCGAACGCCTCTGTCTGCTAAGGGGCGAGGTCCATTCACCGCCGACGAAGATGCGTTGCTAATCGGGTTGAAGGAGCAAGGGATCTCATGGAAGGAGATACATGGGCAGTTCGCAGCAGTGTATCCAGGACGTACATCAGGAGCCTTACAGGTCCGTTACTGTACCAAGCTGAAGGATCGGCATGAGTGATGCCCGGGCTCCGAATGGTGTTACGATGCAGTGTGGTCGTTTGTTTAGGCAGTGCAATGGAGAATGATCTGGTGGCTCCGCTGCGTGACCTGTCGTGCACCGCGAGAGACACTGACTCGGTCAATATTGTCGTCTTCTGGTGTGAGCTCTACTCCGACTTCAGCCATGGCGCTGTACAACAGGTACCGACCCCCCGAAGCTGCACGCGAGGCACTGCCAGATCTGGTCGAGGACGTGCATATTCGACACTACACTTTGACGTTTATTGGCCCAAAGTTCGGTTTCTGGGTGCTTCAACCGCAGAACGACAAGCAGTGGAGTGGCTGTACGATGACGAGGCTGATCGGGGCGGATTGTACAGATGCCTACGGTGTTGAGGAGCTGGTGGACTGGACTAATGAGATACATCGTTGGGGGTTGCTGACGCATGGTCCAAGCTGTGAGAGAGACATCAAGGCCGTGCTGAAGCTCGGCGGTATACGTACGTCAGATATTCATGAGGTCTTGCGGTAACATTCTTGAATTACAAGCGACTACACCTCCCTATGATCTTCTACTGGCAATCCCAGCGTGACACAAGTGTCCCCTTGCGCTTGTCTCCCTGCCGGCCGTCGACGACATCAACAGCCCGCTCCAGGATGGACTAAATTCCTCGTCATGAGCGTCCCTACTATGTTGCCAGTGACGTTTGATGAAGGACTTCAGCTCCGATGAGATTGTAGATGGGCGTGTACGGACTCAAATACTAGCTTGACGCCGGCTGCAGCACAGAGTTGGTCATACGGAGGCCCATGGAAGTGATCTGACTGGCACCGAGGCACTACTTCTTATTGTCGTAATCCATCCCCGGTGGTCCGTCTTCTCGTATACGCAGGCTGCCGCGTCGCGGGCTTTGCATCTACCGCAGGGTGAACGGCCGTCACACTGCGTACGGTGGGAAGGCGGACCCTCCGGTCAGAATAGCGTCGATTTCAGATTTGCTCTGCGCTATGCCGAGGTGCTCACCTTGGTTCTTTTTTTTTTGCAAAAGGTGCACGCCAGCCTCGTCGAGTACTTGCGCGACCTTGGGGATATACTGGAGAACGATTCTGGGGTTGTCGACTTCATGATGGGGCAAAAGTCCTGGAATGTGGTGGAGGATGGCAATTGTACCGGTGGCAGAATCCCATGGGAGCTGTCAGAAGGTATCCGTGCACTAACTGCAGGTGTGGACGACATTCCCTTGTCATGATTGTGGCAACAACCCCTGAGCCGGGAGGGCTTGTCAGTCAGGCCATTCGACCATGAGGACTCCTATGACATGACGTGATGTCAGGCCGCTGATTGGTCTCGGGACAGAGGAGGACCGGCGTCGATTCCGGCCGATCTGTAATGTCCATTGGTCGACCGAGATGGCGAGCGTGCGACCCCCCACGAACCTACCTGCGATCCCACAACAATACAGTCTTCTACTTCACTAGGTAAATCGGCGTCGCTGGACTCAGCCGTACTATCAGTTTTATTGCCTGCGTCGACCTACGCTCTATAGATAGCCTCGATATCCGCAAACTTGGAATTTAGGCTAATCTAGACCTTCTTCTTTTCCTGGGTCGTATAGATTCAACCTGCTGTTCGAGAGCTTCTACCTGCGCTGTAGGGTAGCTAGCTGGTAGTCCTTTCCCTGGAACCCTTTTTGGACCTTCCGGAAGAGGAGCCGTTACGTACTACTAGGCTGATCTAGGCGGCTGTACTGATCTAGCTGATCGCGTAGATCCAGGACCTTCCTAGGCGTCGACCAGTTAACTGTCACGACCCAGGTACAATCCCAAGGATGTGTAGTCTGGAGAGTTGGTGCTGTATGCTAACAGTTCGCCCTGGGCGATAGAACAGAACAATACTCAGCGTCGTCGATGTCGTACTTGTCGTGATGTCGTAAAGCGTTGCGCTTTTTCACTGTAGGCCAGAGGAGGTTTCCAATGAAAACTTAAATTGATCACTGTCGTGAATCTAACTGTTGTGACCTGCACCAGAGGGTCCTTCCTTAAGTACCCCTGGTACCATCCCTGGATCACCCAAGCTGGTGATCCGTCCTGGCGATGTTGTTGGTCAGTTGGATCATGGCTCACTGCGCTCCATGAGGCAAAGGCTCATGGCTCATGGCTCACGGTGATCCAAGCTCCATACGGGATTGGCTAGGTACAGTGGGTCCAGGTCTCCTTTATCCGTGGCCCGATAAGGGCCACCCTGGTCCGAATGACATGGTACGCGATCTGGGTGTTACAGCTAGTCGAATTCACCCAGAGGTGACATAATAGCCTCAGACTTAACGCCCGAGATGTTTATAAACACCTCCGCTAGCTCGGTTAAAGTTGACTATTCCCTATATCCGATAACATTTTTTCCGGCGGGCAGGCATCGTATGCAACCACAGCGCGCCGAACGAGACCATAATCTGCTGACACTGGTAAAGTTGGGCGGCGGCTTTAGCGAGGGCTTTAAGTTGCGGGTGGCTGGCACTTTGTTGAAGACGGACGTTTGTATTCACCCCTTTTTCCTCTTATCACCGGCTAACTGATGGCCTCAGTCTTTCCCGCCGAGCTTAGGGTACCCGACGCGGACCCTTTCGACATCGAGAACCACGGTTCCTACGTTGCAGGTATTATTGCTGCAGGGATGAACTGTGAGTCACGAGGCTACGGGGCCGCTTGATCGGATTTCTGGCCTCGTGTAGGTAGACCCGTATTGCCCTACAGGCTAGTCTTTACGTATTTAAGGTCTTCGCGCCGAGGGAACGTCCCCGATAAGTCTGGCCTTACCCTAGAACCTGCCAGTCAACAGCTCCATACGGGACCACGATAAGTGATGTTCTTATTGAGTTCTTCTCTACGCCTAGACTAAGTTATGGATATTATTACCGCCTCTGTTAGTGCTGCTGAGGGCTGAGCCGGGAGCGCCAGGGCCGTGGTCGCCGCCCGCCTGGTTGGCGAAGGCGTCGTCGTAATAATCAGCGCCGGCAACGACGGCGAGGACGGACACTTCCGCAGTGGACCCAGCGGAAGTGGCGCTGCCCGCCCGTCGTTGGCGAGGACGGCCATGCTGTCTCGGTAAAGTCTTAGAACTACTGCATAAGGGTGGATGTCTTCGACCCGACTCCAACGATACCCTCTCGCTGCCCACGGTCCGTGTGTCCGACTGCAGAGATCAACTGGCCGCAGTAATGCTACCGCTGGTTCGGGAAGCTTGCGAATGGGCTCGTACATTGCCACCGGTCGGTGCGGGCTTTACTTCGCGGTGCTGAAGCCATTCAGTAGGCCAGAAGCGTCTGAGAGCTGGGCGGTCTTTAGGGTCCCTGATATTCACATCACCGGTTAGCCACCGGAGCAGAAGCAATGCTCAGAATGGAGTGCAGATCTTCGGATAATCGGATGGGATAGATCTATGGTAGGTGAGAACAGGCCTTTCGGGGCGTTTATCGTATTGGGACGTCGAGGCTCAGCCATGCAGCACCAGCAAGAATCGGAGCTTGTCATTGCGTCAGCTAGGCACATGAGAGCCGGCAGCTCTATTTTCTCGAATGATTTCCTCCACAGTATCCAACTTCGTGTTCTTCTTAATCATACCCTCCATCATGTTGCCTGGAATCGTACTCGCGACACGAACCATGAACGCACCCTCTCCCTTCCAGATGACCGCCGGCGGGTTCTTACTAAGGAGGAGGGTAGCAACTTCCGAGGCCCACTGCTCCGGCGACACTCCCCAGGAAGCGAGCTCCTGCTGGCTCATGGCCGTCTCGACAACTTCTCGCGCTGGACCGAAAATTGACTCCTGGGGAAGTGTATCTGCTTTTAAGTTTACGTTGTTATTGTTGATGAAGTTTGTCTTGACTGCGGCCGTTTTGAGTTCGATGACGCGGATGTCAAAGGATGCAAGCTCCATGCGCATTGTCTGGGTGAGCATGGCCAGAGCTGCCTTGGAGGCGTTGTACGTACCCTGAAATGGCAGGGCAGTGACGGATCCGGCTGAGGTGTGGTTGACGATCATGGGTTTGATAACTCCTTGACTCATAGAAGCTGCTTTGAGCAGAAGAGGCATGAAAATCTGGATTGTGGCAAGCTGTGCCCACACGTTGATGTCGAAAAGACTCTTGGCCACAGAGAGAGAAATGTCGACGACGGGCATGGTGTAGGTACCGGCGGCGTTGTTGACCAAGATCTCCAGACCCCTGCCCTCGGGAAGCAGCGACGTCAACATGACTTGAGCTTTTCTGAGAGATTCCGTTGAGGTGATGTCAAGAGCAATAGTCTTGATGCCCTTTTCTTCCAGTGGTGACAGCTTTGCGAGGCTGCGGCCACTGGCGTACACAAGATGCCCCGCCTCATGGAAAAAAATTGCCAATGCTGCTCCCATCCCGCCCGGGGTGCAACCTGTGATGAAAATGGTGCGTTGATCTGCTGTCATGCTTGGCAAAGGTGTGTGTTTGGAGTTGTAGTTCTTTCGTTAGGTAGCATGAGGTAGGGAATCATGGAGACTGTCAAGCTTTATAACCAACAACCTTCAAGGCTGTCCGCCTTCTCCTGTCTACAAAAGTATTTAGTGTCACATCTCTGGCGGGATTCGGACAACAGGATGACAAAGATGGTGTCTGATTTGCGGACTTCGACCACTCCTGGACTCCGCTCAGATGCGCCTGGCTTCCGCTGTTCCGGCAAAGTCCGACGACTAAATGCCGCATCGTTGGCGGGATTCGGACATGGCAGAGTAGACTTAGCTGACTGTGCTAGTGGTTTCACTTGATATCCGTTGCGGACTCCGACCACTGCTGAACTCCGCTCAGATGCGATTCCTCACGCAAGGAGTTTCGAAGGTAACGAAGTAGAATCCTAACCAGTTTCAACGTAGGAGATCCTGACGAGTGGTAAGACGGCCAGTGAAGCTAGGGATCGGCCTAAATGCCAGAAAGCTTGACTAGTCAAACCTCCCATCCCATAACAAGAATCCTTACCTTCCCAGGACACACAATGGCATCCATTGGAGTGATCCATCATGCAGTCATGCTGCGAAGTAATACCCGGCGATTAAAAGAATGGGTCCGCCCTCAGCGAGTCCATTCTAGGAGAATCAGCGTTAGCAACCGTTCGGGGCCAGGCATGGAAGGCTCGAGCAGTTCTTAGCATGTTGCTGGAGGCTCGTCTCTACCCAGCCATGGTGGTGGCCGACAGCTGAGGTCTGACATCAGCCACTTCTAACACCGGCCACTCCTGGAAGCTTTCTCCCAGCTAGCAACAAGACGCAACAAATGTCTCCTATTTCAAATACCAGCGATGGTACTGTACATTGTTATATACCATGTCTACAAAGCCCTATATCACCCCGCTCGGGCCCTGGCCAGCCACCTCACCACCCCTTCACCCGAAACGTCCGCTTCCCCGCGACGAGGTCTTTGCTATATTCGGTGCCCATGAATCTCCCTGCAGGAACACAGCCAAGTCAGTCATTCGTACTTGGCCTTGAGAGCCGTGGAGAGTGATTCCGGTAATATACCTTTGAGAAAGTACACAAGGAAACTAACGAATTTCCACGATCCAATCTGGCCAGTACCGCGGCTCCGGCCGAGAGTAATAAACCCTATCGTCTTCGTACAGGGTATGTACTTGTCGAGGGTCGCGGTGATCGCACCGTTACCTGTGAACAACTTTTGTATGTTCTTGGATGTATGCACCAGCTGCAGGTCTGCCCTCAAGGCAGTCGACACCTCGAGGTTACCGACGTCGCCCACCGCAAAGAGGTTGTCGTACCCAGGCACACGCAGCGTCTCGTCCTGGAACACGTAGCCGGCGTCGTCACACAGCTTAGTGGGGACGAACTCACTGTTGGGCACCATACCCAACGCCGGTAAGTAGGCGTCCACCGTCATTTTCGTTGTCTTACCGCCTGCCTCGGTGAGCTCGAGCTTGCGACGGCCCCCAGCGCCCGCGACGGTGCTAGCCGTCACGCGCGTCCTGGGAATGACCTTCACGCAGAGCTTCTTAATTTCGTTCTCCACAGTAAGCCGTACGTCCTCGCGCCAAGAGTCATCGAGCGGCAGCGCCTTGTCGAAAACAAAGTAGATATCCTTGCCCGTCTTGCTGTACTCAAAGGCAATCTCCGACACGAGCTCAATGCCCGTGGAGCCGCCACCAGCCACGAGAATGGACTGCGCCGACTTGATCAGAGATCGTAGCGAGTCGAGTGAGGCCTTAGTCTCCTCGGTCGTGCCCACCTCCTTCCAGGGCATAGCGTCGCGGTCGCGGGTTCCAGTGGCGATAACTAGTGCGTCGTAAGGGATAGTACGGCTTGCTCCGTCGTTCGTGTTTATGGTGACCTGGCTGCCGTCCGCGTCGAGCGACTCGGCCTTGCCGGCAACAAATTCCCAGCTGTCCTTAGGGTACTGGGCAAACTCGGGCGCGATAGGCGTGAAGACGGCCTCGTTAGAGAATTGGCCGGGAATAACAGCGCGAGCGCTAGCGAGGTTCCAATAGCTACGGACAGGTCGTGTCAGGTACCTATCTCTTCTTGGTAGCTGTGGGAAGACTCGACTTACTGGTCGGTGTTTGGGGTCACGAGGACGACCTTCAGACCGCCCTGCACCTGAGGCGCGGTGTGCTTCAGTGCGTGGTGAGCCATGGGCAGGCCAGCAACGCCGGCGCCCAGGATGACAAGTGTCTTGCCCATTGGGAGCTGGAGGTTTTGAGATGCGAGGTTGATAGACACTGTGGTGGTCTGGAGGGTCGCCAGGTTGACAGAGTCGGTCGTCAAGTGGGCAGTTAAGTCTGTCGCTTCGTTGATCAGATTGGTGATCAGATTGGTGAGCAGATTGGTGAGCAGATTGGTGCGCGGAGCAACTGAGGTGTTTAAGATAAGCTACTATGCTTGAAGAGAGGGGGATTGCTGTATGATGGAAGCGAGCAGCCGACTTACATTCAGCGTTCCGGCCGCAGCTATATATACAGTTTGGCATCAGCAGTCAGAACATATTCCCTGCATTGCGCCAGGGACTCTTCCCTGGCTGTCGACCGATTGCAGATGACTTGGCTGCAAGACCGACGGCTCAGTGCAAAGCAAGTGGCCATCACACCGCAGCTAAGTCCGCATTCGTCAGCATTTAGATGCCGCGCCTTGACGATGCTGTAGCGGAGTTTAACGATAGTAAATAATTCACCGCTTGGATCTAGGGAACTTTTGGCATTGTCTCAAATGATTACTCAACTTAAAACGACACGGGATAAAAATAACCCGACTACTGTGCCAAGCTCCGACGGGGTCCACACGTAAGCGTAGTGGACGTGCCCTCAGATTTTCCAATCCACGCGGAGTATACTCCCATGAAGATTAAATCCGCAACATGACGTCAAAGCCGCCGCCTAGTGAGCGGAGAGGCGCCATAAAGCTCCTCGCGGAGTATACTAGGGCCCCGAGCCAAGATCGGGTGCTGTCAACCTACTCCTGAACTTCTGGTTCATGCGGATCATGCTCACATGAAAACTCAAGTCCGCCAACAATCGGCTTATTCGATGTTGAGATCGCCGTGTAATAAACGAGTAGGCCGAATGAAGCTCCGCACGGAGTTCTAGAGGACCCCGAGACACCGGACTTCTAGTTGCGAGATCGGTTGAGTGCGTAGTACAAAAGGACGTTGAGTTGACGGCAAAAGTTGATATTTTACGAACACGTCTTTCACTTTCAATTAACAACACTATCATACAACGTTTTATCAACACTACACGCCCATCATGAACCGCGCGACAGAATGTTGGACCGTTGGTGGTAGTGGCACGAAAAGAGGGATGGCCAGCCTAACGTTTGGGACTCGGCCTGTGCCCAAACTAGGTGACCAGGATGTCCTTGTTCGGATCCGCGGCGCTTCGCTGAACTATCGAGATTTGATCATCGCTGAGGGTGAGTAGCTATCAGTTGGCGACACACATTGTTTGTGACTGACAACATGGCTAGACAAATACCCCTATGAAACAAAGAACCCTGTCATCATCGGATCTGATGGCGCCGGAGAGATTGTTGAGATAGGAGGCAGTGTCAGCAAGTGGAAGGTCGGCGATCACGTTGTGACGTTGTTCAACCAGAAACATCAGGAGGGACCTCTCGATGTCGCTGCTGCTGGCTCTGGTCTTGGAGGCGCCATTGACGGGACGTTCACGGAGCTTGGCGTCTTCAACGAAGATGGACTGGTCCGTCAGCCGTCTAACCTGAACTTCATGGAGGCTGCCACATTGAGTTGCGCTGGGCTCACCAGTTGGAATGCACTGTATGGCCTGAAGCCGGTCAAGACTGGTGAGGTTGTGCTGGTACAGGGAACCGGCGGCGTTAGCCTTTTCGGGCTACAGGTAAGAATGTCTCTTTCCAACACCACGAATCACAATCAGACCTTCAATGTATTTACTAAGCATCCTTGTAGTTTGCTAAAGCCGCTGGTGCGACTGTGATCGCCACAACCTCATCAGCCGAGAAAGCTGAATTCCTCAAGAAACTCGGCGCCGATCATGTTATCAACTACAAAACAGACGCCAACTGGGGAGAGACCGCTCGCAAATTAACACCGCACAATCGTGGCGTAGACCATGTCATGCAGGCAGGACCGCCGGGCACAATGTCACAGTCGCTGAAGGCAGTCAGGCTTGATGGCATCATCCACGTCATCGGTGCTATCAACTACCTGACCCAGACAGTGCCAGATAGCGTTGACGTGACAGAGCTTCTCACGCATGTTTGTACCGTGCGTGGATTCCTTGTGGGTTCCAGGATGCAGATGGAAGACATGGTTCGTGTTGTTGAGTCGGCTGGTATACGTCCTGTAGTCGATGACCGTGTCTTTCGTTTTGAGGAGGTGAGAGAGGCTTTTGAGTATCTTCGCGGGCAGACCTACATTGGAAAAGTGGCTATATCCTGCGACTAGATACATTCGATTACATACTACAGACACTTTCGAACGTGTATAGTAGTTTACACTGTTTATCACGTCCCCTTGCGTGACGAGTCTCATCCAGCGGTGACTTTTTTCATCATATGTGTGGTCTTTGATCTCTATTGTGACCTCCGACTCTGGAGAAAAGACCCGTAAGAGAACACTTTGCGTACATTGTGGCTTATCGAGGCTTTAGCCCTGCTCACACCGACGCTGCCCGTCGTCTAACAGTGATCATAGCCGAGATCAATATCAACATCCAACTGCGTAAGGCGCCTGCACACCAGCCATGCGCTATCTGACAGATTGCCAGTGTAGGGTAGCGAAATCTTCCGTCTAAGGGCGCAGTCGGGTACTCTTCTCAACCCGCCACCTGCATCGACTTGGGCGAGCTGTGAGGGCCATGATCGCACGACGGCGCAGGGGTCATTGCGGCTCTTGTGTTTGGACGACAAGAAGAAGCCCGTGACAAGCTTGTTAGGCACCGCGCCCTCGTTGACAGCGTGGTGAAAGGTGGACAGTTGCGGCTCTGCGTAGGAGCCTGCGGGAGGCATCGACACCCTCGCAAGGTCGGCGAGCTCCTTGACGCTGGTGGCGCGCATGATGGCGGCCATGCGGGTGCGGACGCGCTCCTGGCCGTCGCGCCAGACGCCCAGGCCCTCGTCATCCACGCGCTCGATCAAGACCGCGAGCATCAGGGGGATTGCGACTCCGGAGTGAACCTGCCGGTTGACGGCTTCTGGTGACGCTTCGGGTACGTCGAAATGATAGCACATTGACTTATTCAGTTGAGATATTAGTACGCCATCGATTAAAATCGCTCCTGTCGTTCTAGAATATGGATGTGCTGCTTGCCAATTTCTTCTTTGTTGAAGACTGAATCTTGCCGCAGCACCTTGGCAGAATGTTAGAGTTTCTACAATTTCGCCTCACCCCGAGGACATGAACACCGCCACTGTCGCGGACCTACTCTGTCAAAGATATACCTAGCAAGATGTGGAGGGCGCCCGCGGAGTAGACCGGCTCAGGTGAAGGAAAGGCTGCGCCTTATCTAACATAGACGTAAGTTTGAAGCAGAAGCTTCTGGCCGCGATAGTCATCAAGACCGAACATTCACGATGTGTCCGATTGACCGTGTGCCGTTACTATCAGAATCGCCGGCAGCGCTTCCTTCTTGGTGTTTGTCATATAACGTCCCTCACCCACTTCTGGCGCACCCCCCCATTTGGCGCACCCCAAAATCCACCCATCAAAAAACCACCACTACATTCAGCCTTCTTTTTCC
>JACAFV010000295.1:0-12719 GCA_014635975.1 Plectosphaerella sp. P0831 | reverse complement strand
CGTGGCTCGGGCGACGTCGATCGTCGACAAAAGGACCAAGACGCGCCAATCGACTTCAGCCTGATGACACCATGCATGGCGAATTGTTTTTGGAAATTCAAATGACATGGGCCCAACAGCCTTGAAAAGGTATCAATCAAAGAATGGTGCGAGGACAAGGCCGCGCGTTGGGCATGGTGGATGGACTACGGGCCACTTCAGTGTGTCGTGGGCTGCAAAAAGGAAGATCCCGACACGGCGAAGATTTCGCGAGACTGGTTCAAGTCCAACTGCGGGTACTAGGTGTGCTCAGCGGCTCTGATTGGAGAAGGCGCTTGGAAAGTGGCGGTTTGGGCTTCTCAGTCTGGACTTGGAGGAGGCGAAGGGTTTGTATGGGGGGGATGGGTGGGAGCGCAAGGTGCCAGTGGGCACTGGCCTCAAACATCTGCAACGAAAAGGGGCGGTGTTTAGGTTGGAATGAGCAGGTGAGATGTACAAACGTCAATCAACGGGGAAGTGAGCATCTTGGTGAAGCCAGCCCGAGTCATAATGAAGATGTGAACATGACGTATCCCGCGACACGAACTATACTGATAGATATCGCTCCCAAACAACCCTGTATGATGATGCTGTGATGCCCGGCTCTGTTCCACAACATCAGGGGTTGGTGTGGCTCGGGGACCAAGAACTTGCCCGACTAGTCAGACATGGCCGGTCGGCCGGGACATTGATCGGGCCCGAGATCGCGAATGCCAGAAATATGCCCGGGTCACAATTTCTTTCCTAACCCCGTTGCTGGGTGCGCGGTGGCTGCATGATTGGACGGGATTGACATGTCAGGGAGCCGTTTTACCGACTCGTTGGCACCCAAATGGGAGCTTTGGGCGGCGCCTGGGCCCAGGAAACCGAAAGCGAGCACTGCACATCAAGCGAGATCAGTTCGGCTTCGGGTCCGAGTCGTTCGCTTTCGGTTAGGCACAACTAGCATTGCCATCAGGGCCCCATTATCGAACGTCTGGCCAATAGCCCCGCCAGAAACGGACGCCAGCACGGTCGCCCACCCGCCATCAACAGGCGCTGTCCGAGTTTAGTGGGGTTGTGCACCGGCATGGTGGCGATCCGTCAGAGACTCCGGGACATGCACAAAACTTAGGGGGAGTCAAAAGCGACGTGCTCCTTCGGCAAGGATGCCAGGGGAATGTTCCTGTGTGTTTTGCACATCGTCTTCTCTTCATTTTAACTTCGACCCTTTCTCTTCGAGAGGCGTGTTCGACCACGAACATTTTCCGACAGACGCGACAGAAACAAAACACCGCCCTCATCATGGCGGACAACCACACCCAGAGACCGGCGTCTGACTCGACAACAACAGTCGCGACAGAAACAGACATTGAGCAAGGTTCAAGCTGGCAGAAGCCGACGGGCGAGCTGGAGGCAATCGAGTCACAGGGCAACGTGGCCTCGGCAACAGACCTGGAAAAGGGGCCCGCCAACGAGCCCGATGCCAGAGATCCCAATGTTGTCGACTGGGACGGTCCCGATGACCCAGAGAACCCGCAGAATTGGCCGGAAAAGAAGAAGTGGACGAACATTGCCCTCATTTCCGGCCTCACGCTCGTCACTCCCCTCGGCTCCTCCATGTTCGCCCCCGGCATCCCAGCCATCATGGTCGAATTCAAGGAAACCTCGTCGCTCATCGCGACCTTTGTCGTCTCCGTTTACATCCTGGGATTCGCATTCGGCCCGCTCATTGTCGCGCCTCTCAGCGAAACTTATGGACGACGCCACCTCTACATCTGGGGTAACATCCTCTTCGTCATCTTCTCCGTGGGCACAGCCTTGTCGCAGAACATGGACATGATGCTGGCGTTCCGCTTCCTCATGGGTCTCGCCGGCTCTGTTCCTATCACCATCGGCAGTGGCAGCATTGCCGACATGATGCCCATCGAACAGCGCGGCCGCGCCATGTCGGCATGGGCTCTCGGCCCCCTCCTCGGTCCTTGTGTCGGTCCTGTTGCGGGTGGCTACCTCATCAAGGCCTCATCGTGGCGTTGGGTGTACTGGCTGACGTGCATCGTGGTAAGAATTCTCCTTAGTTCTTCCTTGTTTCTTAAAAATGATTCTAACCCGATGCCATTACAGGGCGGCATCTTCATCCCGTGTTCCTTCCTCCTCATGCGGGAAACATACGGCCCCACCATTCTCGAGAACAGAACCCGCCGCCTCCGCAAGGAGACTGGCAACAAGGATCTCCGAAGCGCCCTCACCTCGACCCAGCCCACCGCCGAGAGGTGGAGGCATGCCATCGTCCGACCTCTGAAGCTCCTCGTCCTCACACCGATCGTTACCATCATGGCTCTCTACATCGCTGTTGCCTACGGCATCCTCTACCTGATGATCACGACCTTCTCCTTCGTCTACCGCGATCAGTACGGCTTCGATGAGGGCGAGTCTGGTCTGACCTTCCTGCCTGCTGGCATCGGCATGATGATTGGCGTGGTGGTGTTTGGTGCTCTCGGAGATATGCTCGTCAAGAAGAGGCAGGCTTCGGGTGAGCCTCTGACCCCCGAGATCCGCTTGACCCCAGCATTGGTCATGCCATGCGCCATCGTGCTGCCGGTTGGTCTCTTTATCTATGGCTGGACGACAAACTATGGCGTCCACTTCATCGTGCCCATGCTTGGCGTTGTCATCTTCACATGTGGCCTGATGGGTGTCATGGTGAGTTCTCCCCCCCCCCTGCTTTCAATTATCTAAACCATGAAACTAAATCAGAGTCAGATGTGCATCCAGAACTACCTCCTCGATACTCTGCCTCGGTACGCTGCATCCGTCACAGCCGCCCTCGCTGTGCTGCGCTCTCTCGCCGGCGCACTTCTCCCCCTCGGCGGCCTGGAGATGTACAACTCTCTCGGCCTGGGCTGGGGCAACAGCCTCCTCGGCTTCCTAACCGCAACGATGATTCCCCTACCCCTTATTTTCTTCCTGTTCGGAGCCCGTATCAGGGCCCGTTCGAACCTCAACGTCGCTTGAGGCTTGTTTCCTGATACGGGCTCGTTCGAACCTCAACGTCGCTTGAGGCTTGTTTCCTTGCATAACAATCATCATTGTATCCTCTTTAATCGACCTGGTTGGCCGGGTGGCCCGGGTCTTCGTTTGCTTTCTAGAAAACCCCTGCATAGGCTCCCTGGACGGACATAGCAAGCATTGCGTGGCGTTGGTACTCAACTGCACATACACATACCTACACTGAAGACAGGCAAAAGTACGTAATTTCTCAAAGCGCGTATCATGTAACATTGGGATCCGTAGCTCTGTGACCTGAAGCACCGTCTCTCCGCCCTGTGATGCCTAAAAGTTCCCTTCACAGTCGCAGCAAGAGCCACAGCCAGCTTTTTATACGGCATTTGCCACCTTCTGAACCTCCCCGTCCTCGTTCTTCTCTTCCTCTGACCCCCCTCAATTGCCGGCTTTGACAAGCAAGCTGGGGGGCGAATACCGTGAGCGGGATGTCGGTGCCGGTGCTGAAGTCGGCGTTTCTTCGCGGCCGGGTCTCGTCGGGGCGGGGCGAGGGCGGCGGCCAGGCTGCACCGACTAAGTACTGGACCTCAACGGGGCCGAACTCCTCGTCAAAGTCGGGCTTGTCGTCGTCGTCGTAATCAAGGACCCTTTGCGGCGTCCCGAACGGGATGAAGACTGCGTAAAAAGACCCCATAACATGGCCCCAGTTCTTCAACCAGGTGCTCTGGTCCCAGGGACTGCAGGGAGGCAGGGTCAGGACGAAAGAGCCGTTGCGGAGAGGGAACGCCATCGTGAGGCTCGACGGGTGCCGGACCTCGTAGTCGGTCTTCTGGTGGTACACCAGAGTTGCGAGGCGTCGGTCAGAACAGGCCAGGAGAGGTAGCAAATGACCATGAAGCAGAAGACGGAAACGCCCTGGTGGAAAAGCCGGACGTGCTCGAAACGCGGGTCTCTCGAATCCCAGACGACCAAAACAAAGACGAAGAATCTAAGACCAAATAAATGATCGTAAGGAGGTACTTTTTGTGTGCAAGTAAACGGGAGGGGGAGGGGAAGGGGAAGGGGGAAGGGGGATGTAGGTAGGTAGGGGGTGCTTCAAGGGCATCAATGGGCCCGAGCTCGAGTCGTCTTCTTCGCCGACTTGGAGCGGAAGGCAGTGGTCTACCATGTTGGTCTTACCGTGCGCACAGCGATCACGGGCGGTATCGACGGCGTTGTGGCAGTCCGGTCGTCCAGCCCTACGGCAGCGGTTGGGTCGTGTCCTTGAGATAATCTTCGTCTGGCCGATGCTCAATCCTTGACCTTCCTTCCAGTGGGTCGACTGCCAGCGAAGGGGTACCGGACGATATGACGGGGTCTGCCGGGCAACGGGCTCAAACCAGCGGCGTCCCCGAGCACTGAAGAATGCGAGCGGGAACAGCGGTCGGTAGCAGATGGCGTGAGTCAAGGGACATGAGACCAGCTCAAGTACCAGCCGTAGAGGATTGACGAGGCGAAACCGGTGAAGAGAACAGCCCAGAGGGCGAGGAAAACACAGCCGAGAACAAAATCCGAATGACATCAGAGAAGACCATCGGCGGTAACCATTCCGAGGCCGGAATGGATGTTGGAACTGCCTTGATTCGACAGTCATCACGAATGGTACATGATTCTAGGTGGAAGAAACTCACAGTCGACCTGGAAGACGGCCAGGGTGGTGTAGTACATATAGCACTACAAAAAGAAGGGGATCAGGCGAGATCCATGCCACATGGTCATCTTAACTTGGTCGTGAATTCATGTCATGATGGCGACGAGCCACTCCATGAAGGCCATTGTCGTCGGTCGGTCGGTTGGGCGTGCGGGCGACGCGCGGGCGGCAGGAACGGAACCGGAACAAACGTGGCAGGCGACGGTCGACGGGGTGCAAGGGGTGCCAGGCGGTTGCTTCATGCAATTTCCCTGGGAGGATCAATAGGTTGTACCTTTTCTCACCACAACTCGTAATAACCAGTGCGTCGATTAACGTAGTCTCATGGCCAACATTGCTTCTATCACTCACCTGCCTGAAAATATTGACTTTATCTCCTAGCCGTGCCACTTCCTCGCCGACCAAAGCAGCCGCATCTACCAGCATGCTGTTTCTCCCCACTACGTGCCCTATCTTCCGCGTTTCTTCCCTATGTGACTGAGATGAATCTGCAGCGTGACCACCCACCTCGCTCGATGCCTGCCCCGTCAAGCCTCCCTTTCAATACCACCTACCTCTTCTGCAAATATTCCTCGCAATTTCATTTCAGTCAACGCTGTGAGTTTCGCATGCCCTTGCGTATATCGAACGCTTGCTACTTGGCCTTGATCATGACACCTGCTTGAAATTTCTGCTGACCTAGCACCACGCCATTGTGCTGCCTCGAAGCTAACATACTTGACATGCGTGTAGCTGCCCGTGATGCCGGCAAGACCATAGCCGAGTTAGAAGAAGACGAGACGCCGTCGAGCTCAGTTCGAAATCGCGACTATGTATGAGCACATCCGCGTCAATACCCCCTACAGTCATCTACCCGTCGTCGACGCCGCGACGAAGGTGTCAATACTTGCAAAACAGGTGTTGCACGGCTGTGCTCGGGTAATGCTGACGGGTAACGAAGCTCATACGACGGTGGCGGGTGACGAGTGGCGAGGGAAGGAAGAATTTGGTCACTCTGCGCTGACGGGACCTGGAAATCAGCGGAAAGAACCAGAGCCTGAGCGCGAGCTCGGCCAGCTATGTTCAGATACCCACAGAAAGGCATTGCAACAACAGCCTGACAGAAAACATGGCCTTACTTGTCCTCTTCGTTGTCCTCCTCTCCGTCCTCCTCCTCGTTCTCGTCCTCGTTCTTGTCCTCGGTCTCGTCCTCGTTCTCGTCCTCGTCTCCTGCATCGAAGTCCTCGTCACTTTCCTCCTCGTATTCCTTCTTCTATTCCTCCCTGATCTCATTAAGCACATTCTGTATGGAGATTAGCTGATGTCTAGGGCGGTCGATTGGGTAGTGTTCATACACGGAAGAAGGGGCAACGAGCGATGCCGAAGACTCCTGTGTGAAGTGCAAGGTCTGAAGACGAAGTGCATACCTTCAGACAGGCGCGGCACTGGAAGACCGCGAGACCAGGTTGATGAGTTGTCAGGTGCGACAAACCCGGAGGGAGGTGGCCATAGGCCACGTTGACCGAGTCGATGTTCGTTGATGAGAACAAACTCCCGTATACGAAGGCGGCCCTCCTCTACCATCTCAGCCATTGTCTTCTGCTTGGCGTTGGGGTCTAATGAAGCAATGAGTCAGTTTCAAGCATGTTATTAAGGGTGGGAAAGGGTGCCAGACTTGGTTCAGCCGGCAGGCGCTGTCTCGGTGCGGGAATCCCCCAATCATCATCATGGTCCTCCAAGATGTTGCTGGTAGAGGGGAAGATGTAGACCGGGGCGACAGTGCCATCGGGGCCTGTGACCGAAATCGCCCAAGTCGACATGACTGGCGAGGGGAACTGGGGGCGACGCGAAAAGACAGAGGATGTATGAGTGTGTAGAATGATCTGCCGCGTTCAGTGATCTGACGTAGTCGTCGATTCGAGGCAGACGTTGCCCGCTTCTCGGTGGCCGTTGATCTCGTGTGCTGAGTTGGTGTAATGGCTGATTCTGTGTATCGACTGGCCGAGTGTGGTGGCTGGTCTGGTGTGAAGGTGGTAGGTCGACGTCTGCCTGGCAGCCTCGTGGGAATTTTTGAATTTGAGGTGGCATCCATCAAGTGAATGTCGAGGTGCAACTGAATTTTTGGGCTGCCTGCCTTCCTTCCAAAAGTCTGCCGCTGCAATTCCTGAAATGAGGAGGCAACTGCCCTGCAAGCCTTCCGCCGCGCGCAATTCGACTTTTCCACCTCAGGTGTCATCCATTTCTTGATAAGATTTTCCCTTTGGTTCAAAATCAATTAGTCTCTTTCTTCTCGTTCATTTTTACTCTCTTCGCCTTTCATCCATCCGCCCAGACGATATCGTCGAGTCCGCATCTTTGTAACGATTCACTTCAGTCCTTCACCATGTCGTCGCCCACCCAATCCCTCGATCCGCGCAACTTCCCTCGCATTTACGAAGAGGAGCTCGTTCCGGGCTGCCTCTATCTCATGCTCGCAGTCCCTAACCCCATCTACACCGGCCAACGAAGCCATAACTACCCCCTCGCCCCTCCGGAGAACGTCCACTTCGCTTCCTACGAGCCAGCCGCCGCCAAGGGCGACGAAGCCGAGGAGCTCGACTGGGAGCTCTATTGGCACCTTGGCCCGACCACCGGCAAGATCTACCGCCTCGAGAAGGACAAGTGCTGCCCTTCGAACTCTGGCTATGAGCGCTTCGAGGTCGAGTCCATCCGCGAGATGCATCAATGCGTCGGCCTCGTCCGTGTCATCAGCACCGAAGAGTCCGCGATGATCGACGTCGAGAACTTCATCGACTGGACGACCAGGTCGACGGCTCAAGGTTGCCATCGCTGTAAGTCTTCTCTCGCATTCTTCTCACTCGATGCCCTTTCTGACTCCTTTGACTCGCAGCATTCTCGTGGGCCACCATGTCGATCTACCGCATCCGCCGCCACTTCCGCCCCAAGGAGGGTCTGTCAAACCCCGGCTTCTACTCTTTCGACATGTCGCGCTTCGTGGAGGAGCTACTCTGCTTCGCATACGATCACGTTAGAGCCGCGATCAGGGGCAAGCAGCGCTTCAGTCCCATCATGCCTTCCTGGTTCAGCCTGGAAGTCACATCTCGCATGCTCCTGGACTCGCTGCTGGTGCCCAAGAAGTGCGAAGGGCTCACCCGCCGCTCGCGCTGGTTCAAGTCGCACAAAGAGTCGCAGTGGTGTGTCCCGGCGATCAAGTACCAGAACAAGATCCAGGAAAAGCTGGCTTTGGAGGCGGCCACGACGGATTCGGATGACGCCTCGCTTGAGGTCCATGTGAGTGATCTCTAGGCGAAGCATCGCATACTATGGTGAGTTGCCCTGCTCTGCAATGACAAGCAAAGCTAACTGTGCAGTCTTTCATGTACAACACCAAGCAGGCTTGGGTCTCATAAGATACCACAGGATGGACGACGTTGGACGGGTTTAGGATGATTACCTACACGTGTATGAGAAGATCGGGGACGGGACCGATCTTCTCGGGGAACAATACTTCTGGTGCTGGCCCAAGGATAGATCAACGTCCAAGACACCTTTGGCGGCCCGCCAGTCTGGACTGGGCGGCCAGCCGGTGGCTCCGAAGGACGAATGAGACAGGCAGGATGGCAGCCTAGCAATTAGACTCTCGATGAAGCAGTCCAATCCAAACGGATCAAGGACAACACGGTGCCGTCGCAACCGGCAGTGATGGCCGGATGCGGGATGTCCAGTCCATGCTGGCGACAACGCGGGCCTTGGTTGATGTCATGGTCGAGACTTGGGACGATAAGCAGGCCGATAAGCCGCCGAGAGGTCCAGCGTCATCGGGGTCGTTTGGTTGGGGTCCCGGGGATTCACGTGTCGCCAGCATCCATGACGGCGCTCTTTCTTGGGGATCGGGGGAGTCTAACGGGAAGTGACCTGTGAATCATGGGATTGGATCAAAGGCAAGAGTAGCAACGGAAGCAGGTAGCTCGGACCTCTTGGCCGCGATTCCTATCTATTTAACCTCGCCCATCTCTCGTCCTCCATCTCTTCCGCCCCTCCATCACCCTCACAACGTCATCAACCTGAGATCAAGCCCAACAATCAACCCATCAAACAAGCAACCAAACCACCACTAAACCCACCCAAATCATCAATATGGGAGACTGCGGATGTTCCGGTGCCGGCGGCAGCACTTGCAACTGCGGCGCCAACTGCACCTGCTCCGGCTGCGTGAGTCCGGTTCCCGAGCGCAACGATGTTCCCTTTTCTGAAACGTGACAGGCCAAATAAGGAGTAAATTCTCCTCATCTCGACCGACTCAAGCAGAATGGCATTCCGTTGACGATTTTGGCGCAAGACGAATAAGAATGGAGATGGAGAATGGGCGACACATGCATTCTTCGCGATCCCCGCCTTCCTGGACGGGCTCGCCTTCGCTCTTTCAACGGCAAGCTCCCTCGGGCTGCCGGCACACACGCGAGTTGATTGCGGATTGAGCAAGACACTGAATAATAAAAGTCAAGATTGATACTACCGTTTGAATGTTCCATGATGGTGGATGCTGTGCGACGTGAGGATATACCATGCATGGCCAAGCATGCTTAACCGTGCCCTCGACCCTGGATGTGCATGTCTTGTTGAAATGACAGGAGCTGCCACGACGAGGTGCGACACATTCCTCGGCGAGGGCGAGACAATAAGGATGATGATTAAAGACAAGTATGATGGCAACCGAAAACACGATTGCTTTCAACGTCTGTCTTGGCTCAGTTGTCTGCGGGTCTCGATGTCCGGGGATGTCGGGGCCGGCCCGCATCGTCAGTCTAGGGGTTCCTGGATGTCCTGCATGTGTGGCGTCGGTCGGGCCCAGCTGGGCGGGCCGACGGGGCCTCCAGTCCAATTCGAAGTGCTGACGGTCGCGGGCTTCCTGTGCGTCTTCCATTTCTTGAGACGTATGATGGCTTTGGATCGTAATGAAAAGTTCGAATTGACGGAAGATGGAGGGAGGGAGCACTGTGCTTCCGTGCCAATTAGAGCATCCATGGGCGTCTGGGCATTTGTGCGGGGAAGGAGACATGGCACACGGCAGTCCTGGATCACTCCAGTGTCCAGCTTGAGGGCTCCACGATGTGAGCCATATTGAAAATACCACGAGGCAATTCAATATGAGCTGCAGATGGCGGGGCTTTCGCGGGCAGAGATGCCAGGGTCTTCCTGTCCAGCCCATGCTCGTGCTGCCCGCAGGTCTTCGTCGCGATCAAGCACGACTCCAGTGCGCGGGGTCGTTAGCGTGACGTAGCCATTTTTCAGTGCCTCACCTTCCTTCCTTCACCGTACCGACACCGCCCGGACTCGATCCCATCACCTTGACCAAACTCACCGCGAAACTCTTCAAACCACGCAGACGACGGCTTTAATCACAGACAAGCCAACCTTACACCTCTCCGAGTATTCCGCTTCTCCCACCGTTGTGGCTTGCAACGGCGGAATTCTCGGCCAAAGCAACCCCACCACCCCCAGGCGGGAAACTGGACCTTCAGCGTCGGCTTTGGGATCGCACTTGCGCGCACCCAGCACCAAGTTCCCCGAATGGAAAAAAAAGTCCCCTCTCTTTCGCGCGGCTGGGGCGAGCCGAAAGGCCCCCACACGAGTAGCTGCCCCGCGACCGCATGATTTTAATAACCACCACGAGAGCTTCCCCCGAGGCCGAGGGGCAGTCGCAATTCCCTCTCCTCTACATTTCTTATCCTTTCGCCCACGACACGTCTCCAAGCAAGCCAAGACTGTCGTCGCCAGCTCTCGTGACATCTATACCAAGTGAAACCCGTGCCCAGCGTCCAGCGCCCAGCTTTCTCACGTCAGGAGAGCTTCAGTCTCGGTGAGGGGCAAACTGCGGGGTCGTCAAAAGCCATCCTCGAACCTCTCTCTTCACAACATCACACACACAATGTTCGGCACGACCGTCCCCGTCGCACAGTCCCTGAGGGACATCTACACCGACGACGCCCTCGAGGCCCAGTCGCGGCGATGGAACCGCCTCCTGACCACCTATGAGTCCGAGTACGGCCGCGCCGCCGCCTTTGTCGCCCGCTCCCCCGGCCGCGTCAACATCATCGGCGAGCACATCGACTACTCGCTCTACTCCGTCCTGCCCATGGCCATCACCGCCGACGCCCTCATCGCTGTCTCCCTCGACACCACCCCCGCCGACGCCGACACCTTCACCGTGCGCATCGCAAACACCCAGCCCGACAAGTTCCCGCGGCGCGAGTTCACCGTCCCCGTCGCCGGCGAGGTCGAGATTGACGCCACAAAGCATGAGTGGTCCAACTACTTCCGCTGCGGTCTCCGTGCCGCTCTCGAGCTGCTGCGCAAGAAGCAGCCCGGCATCCGGCCGACCGGCATGAGCATCCTTATGGACGGCACCGTCCCTGCTGGCGGCGGCCTCAGTTCCAGCGCTGCTTTTGTCAGCTGCTCTGCCCTGGCCGTCATGTTCGCCAACGGCGAGGAGGTTGTCGACAAGACTGAGCTCACCGAGCTGGCCATTGTCAGCGAGCGCGCCGTTGGCGTCAACTCGGGCGGGTAAGTCAAGTCGTCCCGTCCCTTTTCTCGATGCCGATTGTGCCGACTGTGCCGGTTTGCCCGCTTCCCCAGGTCATTGCGGCCGCCCATATGCAGCCCGGTTTTTAGGCTACCTGTCGTCTGTCGAACATGAGCAAACATGAAAGAACTTGCGCTGACAGTAGTTCCCCTCCCAACAGAATGGATCAGTCGGCATCAGTCTTCCCCGAGCGCGGCACCGCCCTCTTCGTCTCATTCGCCCCCAAGCTCACCGCGAAGCCCGTCCGCCTGCCCTCGGCCGACCCTCCCATCGCTTTCCTCATCGCGCAATCCTTCGTCACCGCCAACAAGTACGTCACGGGGCCCATCCACTACAACCTCCGCGTCGTCGAGTGCACCCTGGCCGCCAGCTACCTCAACGCTGTGCTCAACCCCCCCGGAACGGCGCTTCCCGAAGACTCGTCGCCTCTTGGCATCAGTCTCCACGGCTTGCACGAGACATACTTCCACAACCTCGCTGCCGGCAAGAGCGAATACTCCGTTCAGGCCGGTGCTGCCAAGACCTTCGAAACGCAGGAACAGCAGCTTGCCGAGCTCATCCGACTTACGGAGGAGGCTCTGCCCAAGGAGGAGGGGTACACGCGGGAAGAAATCGCCAAGGTGCTGGGCATCTCTGTGGAAGAACTCGAGGCGCGCTTCACCACAAAGATCCCCATCCGTGCCGAACGTTTCAAGCTCCGCCAGCGAGCGCTGCATGTCTTCGCCGAGGCCCTCCGTGTGCTCGAGTTCATGGCGCTGCTCGACTCGGGCGCCGGGGCCGACGCCGCAGACGGACTGAACCGCAAGCTTGGCGAGCTCCTGAACACGACACACGCTTCGTGCCGCGACATCTACGAAAATTCGTCCCCCGAGGTCGACGAGCTCTGCCGCATCGCCGTCGAGGCGGGTTCATATGGTAGCAGGGTCACGGGCGCGGGCTGGGGCGGCTGCACGGTGCACATGGTCCCGTCCGACAAAGTCGACGCGGTCAAGGCGGCGTGGGACGCCCAGTACTATTCCAAGAGGGACCTGACGGCAGAGCAAAAGGAGGAGGCCACCGTTGTGAGCCAGCCTGGAAGCGGGTCCGCCGTGTTGGTGGTCAAGCCTGGCAGCCTGGATGTTTGAGCGCCGTATGGCATACGAACAGCATGATGGCAGGCGAGGGAGCATGAGCTGGTGCAAGGAATATCTTGCTCGTCAGACCGCAGGTTGCCCGATGCGACAGTCGTGGCGGGAGGGGGGCCCGCTGAAGCGTGTCCGAAAAAAGGAGCATCTGCAAATAAACTCAGCTGTCAACGCAACAAGGGTTAGTTCTGGAAGTCCATGGTCCAAAGTCCCAAAGTCCACGGTCCTCGTTCCGTCTCTTGTTCGGTTGTTCGCGTAGCTCTCGGGAGGTGAGGTGAGGCAAGTCGCAAAGCACTCCGCGTCTCGAGGGTTTGTTTGCCAAGCCTTTTCAACCGGGCGGTGA
>JACAFV010000294.1:0-12872 GCA_014635975.1 Plectosphaerella sp. P0831 | reverse complement strand
CCGCCGCATATTCCCGATAGATCCGTCGATTAGCGCGTCAACATGCTCCCTAGAGCTCTCTGAGACAAACTCCCCCGCTTCCAGATATTCGGCGACGGTGACATCAGCATCAAGCGGTCAATATGCCGATCGTGCCGCGCCTCGCCTCTTTGATAAGGTTTCGAAGGCCCAGGGGCGGGGGAGGTATAAAGAGCATCGGGCGCTTCTTCAAGTTCCAACCTTGATACCATCGCATCACTCTCAGTCGCATCGCCCTTCCACGATTCACCGCATCAACATCCACGTCCAAACCACATCATGTCCCTTCCCAAGACGTACAAGGCCTGGCAGGTGGAGAAGGCCGGCGCGCCATTCGTGCTGAAGGAGCTGGAGCTGAAGAAGCCGGGCCCCGGTCAGGTACTCGTCAAGGTGCTGGCCTGCGGCGTGTGCCACTCCGATGTTGCCGTGCAGGAGGGCCACATGGGCGATGTCTTCCCTCGCGTCCCCGGCCACGAGATTGTCGGCAACGTCGTCGAGCTCGGCGACGGCGTGAACGGGATCAAGAACGGCGACCGCGTCGGCGGAGCATGGCACGGAGGTGAGCTCTGACTCGGTCTGTACAAGACGTGGAGCACCATACTGACATCATGTCCCCTCTAGGGCACGACCAGACGTGCCGGTCGTGCAAGCGCGGCCAGTTTCAGTGTTGTGAGAACGGTGCCATCAACGGCGTCTCCAAGGACGGCGGCTACGCGCAATATGTCATCCTCCGCGCCGAAGCCGTCGTTCGCGTTCCCTCCAACCTGGATCCTGTCGAAATCGCGCCGCTGCTGTGCGCCGGCGTCACCGTCTTTAACGGCATCCGCAAGATGAACATTGAGCAGGGCAACCTCGTCGCTGTCCAGGGCCTCGGCGGCCTGGGCCACCTGGCCGTACAATACGCCAACAAGATGGGCTACAAGGTCGCGGCGCTCAGCTCGGGCGCCTCCAAGAAGGATTTTGCCACGAAGCTCGGCGCGCACGAGTATATTGACTCGAGCGCGGACGATCCCGTCATGAAGCTCCAGGCTCTTGGTGGTGCTGCCCTCATCGTCGCCACCGCGCCCAACCCCAAGGCCATTGCGCCCTTGACTGCGGCCCTGCAACCCGGCGGCAAGCTTCTGATCCTCGCGCCCGTCGGCCCTGTCGAGGTTAACTCTATCGACCTTATTCTCGGCGGCCGCTCCGTTCACGGCTGGCCCAGCGGGCACACGATTGACTCGGAGGAAGCTATCGAGTTTGCGAGCACGCACGGCGTCAAGTGCATGGTCGAGCCATTCGCTTTTGACAAGGCGACCGAGGCCGTCGAGCATATGATGTCAAACAAGGTCCGGTTTAGGGGCGTGATTGTGGTGGAATAGGTGGTGGGTGGTAGAAGCAGAAATGGCCCTCGAGGCACAATTTCAGCCACTTTTCGAGACGGCTCCACAGCTTTGGGATGTTGGCAATGCCCCAAACCTTGATTAATTGCTTTGTAGTGCCCAGTGCTCTTCTGCCCGCAACATCTGTGCTCCAAAGCTGGGAATAGCTTCAAAATGACGAATAATATTATTTAAAAGATCTGGGACGTTAATAAAATTCCAAACCGGTGTTCTGCTGCATGCTGGTGCCCTTCGCGTTCTTCTCGCTACAAAAACTAGACTGGAAAGCTGAGAATACCTACACGACCACAAAAAATACGCCCAAGGGTCGGGAAGAACTTCAAAAGGTTGAAAGATGTTCCCCAGGGCCCGTACAGCATCCCACAAGGTAACAAAAGATAATTGTCGAGAGAGGGGTTCGAACCCTCGCCATTTCTGACTGCGGGAAGGTGTAATGACGTCAACCGGGACTAAATGGAACATTTAGCCCGAATACAACGTACTCCTAAACACAGCGCCTTAACCACTCGGCCATCTCGACGATATTTCAGATGGGACTGCCCAGCTGATGTCTATACCGCGCATTCAAGTTGGGGGGGGGCTGAAACCGAAAAACGTGCCTAGCTACCTTATTTTCGATATTTTAGGAGATTTAAGAGCACTGAGCGCTAGCTCTCATTGAGATCTATCGATTCATCTAGCTTAAAGCCTTCCAGGACGATTGGCTGTTGAGAAAATGGGTTTGACGGTTGAGTCACCTGCGATGTGAGGCCTGGGGATCCACACCTACTTTCGCCGATTTGGCGTCGATTGACTGGTTTCCTGTCGTCCGTGTGATCTCATGTCCTCATGGACGTATGTGTTCGCTCTTGTGGCACTAAGACGTTGATCCGGAGGCATCTGAGCCTCAGATATCTTGCCCAGCCAATGTCGCTGCTTTTCCGTGGGACCTCTCGCTGTTAGAACTGGAACGGCGAAGTCTGGTGCCTCGTTAGCTCGTGTGCATGCAGACCCAACAGCCACTACTCACATGAAGTCATAGCCCCTTGCCAGATGTTCTCTGCGAGA
Source organism: Plectosphaerella sp. P0831 (assembly GCA_014635975.1). NCBI lineage: Eukaryota > Fungi > Ascomycota > Sordariomycetes > Glomerellales > Plectosphaerellaceae > Plectosphaerella > Plectosphaerella sp. P0831. Next base: position 10,425 of record JACAFV010000294.1, on the reverse strand, counting down.
AGCACGCCAACGATCATCCCGTCATGCAGCTATGCCGTGGTTCTCTACACGCTTGGCTCATTTGCCATCAGACTTACTTCGGATGGGTTTTAGCCAGCGACAGAACAAAGAGCCCGGATAAGCACGTTAGCCAAGTCGGGAAAAGTAGTTGCACGACGTCGGTTCGCCCGATGGGTTCCCAGTCTCCGCCGCAGGGAGACATTCAATCCAGAGGCAGTGCAAAGCAGAGTACCGTGCGTACGCCACGCAGTCCTTGGCGTAGTGCATGCCGATTGCTGCCATCTTCATTTGGTTCCTACCCGTGCACGACCCCATGTCTTCTTGCATCCCCAAATGCCATGTTGGTACCAACCGCCGTCTGCTCAATGCACCGAACAACGTCGGTTGGCCCTGCAACTCAGGGGTCTCGGCCCCTCTGATAACATCCTGAGCGTCGGGCACAACGAGGCAGTGCCCTGTAGCCCCTGTGATCGGCAGCTAAAATCCGGCTGGGCTGACGCTTCAGGGGAGAGCCAGGGCTGGGGGCCTCATTCTGTTCCACTACCCCAGACTCAACCCGCACAATCTCCGCTTTTCTGGGCGTCTTCTCGCCCGACGGAGGAGGGTGTTGGTGCTGTTGGTTCTGGCCAAGACCTTGGGAGTAGGTGTGATTCGCGGAGATATTGTTCAGGTTGGACCAAATCGGCCCAGATGTCCGGGGTCACGTCACCAGCATGTCCAGAGCTGCAAGGTCCAGGCCGGCCGGGGACGAAGGATTGCGGCTCGTCTTTTATAAAGCTCTCGATGCGCCTCCCATTACCCAACCCACGACTACCACCTCACCCGCGGACATCAACTACTACTTGCACCACCAAGCTCATACCTCGACCGTCGACAAGATATTCAATTTCAGCCTCCAAGATGTCGGATATCAGGACTGGCGGACTGCTCATTTGGGAAAATGCCGGGCCGGTGACTACGACATGGAGTGCTCCCGAGTCGTGCGCTACCAGCAGAGGCCTTATTCATAGGGGTCCTGCTTTCCCGGGCTTCAACAACTCCATTGGGGTCAACGTCGGCAAATGCGGCGAATATGACGCCATCGCGGAGTGCGTTCCCAACGGCGACAAGGTCGACGAGATCTACGAGGGCGTGGATCGCGGGGTACAGCCGATCATCAGCCACTACTACTCGCCTGCCAGCGTGTGCCCCCAGGGCTGGGCAAGCGTCGGCTACGCCGCTCGGGCTGTGAACAACGGCACCGCGACTTCGACAGGTATCTTCGCACCCACTGTCTTCTACGACGGCAGCCCCTCGACAACGCTCGACTTCCCGTACGGCAACTGGATCGCCAACATGTTCACCACCATCCTCGAGCCTACCGAGACGGCCGTTGCTTGTTGCCCCAGGTAAGCCGAGTCTCTCAGCTTCCTGAACAAATCTTGTTATTCTGTGCAAGTGCTGACATGGGTTACCTCAACCAGCGGCTTCACAGCCGATATGTATGCCGGCTGCTACTCCAACTTCCCCTTGGTCGAACTAGCTGGCAGCACGGCATGCCGGGTCCGGTATTCGCCAACCGGCGATTACAACAATGGGTATAATGATGTTATAGGGAGCGAGACCTGGAGTTACGACGGAACGACGACGACGCAGGCCATCAGGGGCATGCCCTTCACCTCAGGCTGGCGCGACTCAGACGAGGCTCACACCGAGACAGTCCCGTTCAACTCGGATGGTTATCCCGCGCCGACTGGCACCCAGGGCGGCTACGGGGACGGCTTCTACCTTCAGGCCGTTGCCGTGGCCCAGCCCATCTTCCTGATCAACGACGGCAGCGAGGAATCTGCGGCCCCCTCTGGAACCGAGAGCGAGGCATCTGCCACCCCCTCAGAAACTGGTACCGAGCAGAGCGCTGCTCGTGCGCTCGCGCCCAGCGGCTGTGGCACGGTCGGCGGCATCATGGCGGCGTGGGGCATCAGCATGCTCGCCGGTGTTGGTCTGCTGGCCGCTTGGTGAGCAGCAGTCGTCTAGCTGTTGGCTGTAGATGAAGGCTGTTGAGGGCGATAGCTAGGAACACACATGATACCCTTCATTTCTGCGTCGTGGCCAAGGCTACTGTCGCAATCAATTATGATTATGTCTACATCATGGTTGTCAGGGGGGCTCAAAGGGGGACACGTCTGGTCCTCAAAGCGATGTCCGTTTTGACGCTCCATGTGATGCTGCACCGAGACGTCATTTCCAATGCCCAGACGTTGAAACTGATTTCAAAGCTTGATGACGAAGTGACGAAGTAGTTTTTCAGAGGCAACACTTGGGTAGCGCGAGGTAAAGCGTCGAGAGTTGGGAGCTTAAAACATGAGACGAAGGGTTCAACTGGACTTTGCCTACCAGCCTGGACTCAATTCGACGCACAGCATCAATTATCACTTCATCCGACGCTGCGTGAAACCCGAGTTGCTCCAGGAGATTGTCATAATTCGTGAGATCGCTAGTCTAACATCGGGATATGTCTCCTACCTAGACCTCGACCTTGGTCAGTGCAACGTCTGATGAAGACGCCGATTTCCTCTGGTCGGGTGCGACGGTTGATGTCGTGGCGACGCTGCCGCGGTGCGGTTCCCTGTCGCTTGATATCCGTCCCAGGCTCTGCCACTGCCGTTCCAGCTCGTTCTCGGATGTTACATTGACCGAGGTCGTCGTCATGACCATGATGGCGTCGCTCGGGAGAGTGTCGCGTACCGATGGTGGCCCGGAGCGTGGGAATCCTCGGTCCGCTGCAATGGTGACGCTGCCTTTTCGAGGCCGTGGTGGTGCCAGTGTGACGGACTTGCCGTCTAGCCGACCGAGCGCGATGGTGCCTTCGAGACATGTGTGCATCTGCTGGGAGCCGTCGAAGATGAAGTCCTCGCGGCACGATGGGCACGGTGGTGGCGTCTCCTGCATGGCAGCGCCGGATGTGTTGGAGACGCTGCGCATGCGCGTCAGGTCCATCAACTTATTGAGAACGCCGAACTCGAGCTTCAACTTGACGGTGTAGACGAAGGCCTTGTAGGCTGTTTGCACCTCGTAAAGCCCCGTGTATTCCAGACCGAGGATGGTGATATCCAGCAGGATGACGATAACATTTACACCGATGAGGTGATACAGTGTCTTGCGACGGGTCGACGTGGGGTGGAGGATGGAGTGTCGGAAGAAGCGGATGGTTGCGGCAATGTACAGCCCCGAGATAATACACTCCTGGGCGAAGAACACCGAGACCTGGACCTTTTCGGCAATCGAGTAGGCCAGCAGGAAGCGGTCGGATGCCGCGGAGTTCGAACCAAAGATGAGTACAGCGATTGTGATGTGACACATGATGCCGTTGGCGATGATCATGACGAGCACGCAGCGCAGCCGCGTCGGGTTTCGGTCGACGAGATGTAGCCGCGAGTACAAGACAACCGACTGGCCAGTGACGAGACATGACCAGCCAATGATTATCATCGTGACGTAGACGAAGACAGCATCCTGGGTGTTGATCCCCAAACCCTTGAGGAGGAAGCCGAGCGAGTAGGGGACGATGCCAAACGTGGCAACGCAGAAGCTCCAAAAATATAGGCCATGGCGATTACGGAAAGAAGTGAATATGAGTATCGCGAGCTCGATGACGTTGTAGAGTGCGATGGCGAGGAAGACCACGATAGGAAGGGTGTAGTTGAGTCCCTCGCTGCTGTTGCTGACGATGCCGTTGTCGATGTCGAACATGATGCGTGGGTTCGCGGAGGCCCGCGAAGGCTCCGTTCAGACGGAGCGGAACCAATGTCACCTTGAAGGGACAGTCAGAGTGTCGACCATGCTTGCTCGGGAGGAACTGAGGTCGTCGTGGGTTTGTTGGTTCGAGGTTCGATGGGATAAGAGAAGTCTAGTGCGGAGGCAGGGGGGCAGGGTGGGCGGCAGAAGGTGTATAAAGGGGAGGGGAAGGACTGCCAACGTCACTTGAATGGATGACGACTGACTAGCAGCCGGAGAAGTCAGCTCGCGGCGAACAACCCTAGTCCTTGAAGGTCGCCAAGGGATGGAACGACTCGGGTAGAGGAAAAGGGGGTAAGTGATTGGCTTGTACGGCAGTTGTTGCGTCGAGCAGGTTCTGAGTTGGTGGTATGGAAGTGTTACCAAGTACTTCGAACTTCTAACCCGGCCAGTTTGTGGAAAACGCCGTCCCGGTCCCAGCGGTTCGGTCCCTTTGTCTCCCTCGCCGCTTATTCTTGGCCCCTCTCGCCCCCTTTTGGTACAAAGCCGGCGTGATGGGCTATTACGAGGGCGGTTCGTCATATGTGCAGACAGCCCCCCCTCCAGGTCCCCGAGGTCCCCCCCTCCCCTTTCTTGCGAAAACTCCGACAGAGACCGGACGCTCAGCCCAGTCTTGAGGTTGGGCGGTGGCCGGGGACTGTTCGGGATTGGCAGGCAGGGCATGGTCCAGGGAGGCGGCGTGGTGATCGGCCGAATAAGCGCTACCCTCCCATGACGACCTCTGACTCGCAGTGTGTTTCTAGGTTGGGGCGAACATCGGCGCTAGAAGGGCGCGGTGCCGATATATCCTGGAAATGCGCCCCTCCGTCGTCTCTTCGACAGACCTATAGAGCGATGATGTCTGTGCCGTCGAGTCGTCATGAGCGGAGTCTTCATCGCGGCCCTTCTCCTCTCCTACTTGTCCCACATGTCCCACCTGTCCCTCCTCTCCCACATTCCTGCTGCTCGTCTCTCTTGGTGGTTGGGTGGCTCGTTCCTCAATGCACTGCAAAAGCACGCCCCCATATGCCAAGGCCCCTTCCAGTTAATAGAGTTCGGCCCCGGCCTCAAAGTGGCCACCCGCGACAACGGTCTAACACCGCATGTGCCCCAGCGTGGCGCTTCCCTTCCACATCATCTTCCCCCTCCAGCCCTTTCTTCAGCCCTGATCCCGGCTCGCATTGCCCACGAAGCCGGACAGCATAGTGCGGTCGAGACACGCCGGACAGCTGAGGACGAGCCAATTGTGTGTGAGGGCACCCCTTTAGGCCCTTTGGGCTTCTCGAACATGAATCGAAGCTATCCCTCGGGATTCAATCGAGTCAGGGAGGCGAACTCCTGTGCCCGAAATCCGGGGCACGCTACGCACCCTTTGATTTCAAATCCAGTATCAAAGGGGGCGCCCTGGCGACCTCGTGGGAAAGTGTCTCAGACCACCGCCCCAAGGCGCGGAACATCGGGCGGCACCGCGTCCCTGGGGCACGAGATCAGCACTGTCAGAAGACGGGCGCTGAATTACGAGTAAGGAAATCGCGAGAGGCTAGCCGGATAACTTTGCCAGGATTCTCTCCCGCATCTACAATAACGGAACCGCCCTGACGATCCCCCTCCCCACCCCTTCTCCCACCTCTCAAGTCTTGGCCGAAAGGGGGAACTCCCCGTCCACCCAGACCATCGAGTCGGATGGAAGGCGAAGAACCGCGCGCTCTAGGCTGTGTTATTCCCGCCACCAGCACATCCCGCTGACCTCCTAGGCGCAATTCCCGGGCCTTTTCTCTGGAGGCCCGTGTTGGCTTCGTGGCGAGACCGAGGCCCCCGTGCCCCCCTTTCAGTCCGTCCGGCAGCTGGGCGTCGGGTCCCCCGAGTCTTCTCCAAGTCGAGTCCGGCACCGGGGCCAAGCCGGCCGCACCGAGTTCCGATGCTCATCGTGCAGAGAGGACCGGCGAATCGCCCGGCCGAGCGAGTCAAGCCTCTCGGAGGTGCCCGAGTGCAGGTAGACTCACACGACAAGACCTAATGCTCTCTCAATAGTTGAGTTTCCGGTCAATCACGTTGATGAGCGGCTCGCCGCGAGCGAGGTGGTCAATGTTGGTCTCGAGGATATCCGGCGCGCGGTCCCAGTACTTTGTCGTGATACCGCTGATATGCGGGGTGATGTAGACATTCGGCGCCTTCCACAGCGGGTGGCCGTCAGGCAGCGGCTCGGGCTCAGTGACGTCGAGGGCGGCGCCGCGAATCTTGCCCGACTCAGCAGCCTCTATCAGAGCGTCTTGCTGGATCAGGCGGCCACGGGCAATGTTTGAGACGAAAGTTTTGCGGCGCGAGAGGATCTCAAACTGTTCCTTGCCAAAAAGCCCATCCGTCTCGGGCGTCAGCGGCAGGCCAATAACGAGAAGGTCGAGGTCCTGGGCAAGGAAATGGTCGATGGACTCGCGCGAGGCACCGTGGAACCACTTTGTGGGAATGAGGCCTTCGGGGTCGCCCGTACCGGGGACGCAATAGCTGTCGTCACGGCGGGACTCGGGGGTTGATCGCTCGCCGCGTGTGTAGGCGTACACTTCCATGCCGAGAGCTTGGCCGAGACGGCCGCACTGGCGGCCGATGGCACCGTAGCCAAGAACGCCCCTGAGGTTGTCGTCAGCTGGGGCCAAGCACGAGGCAAAAGGCTGGGCGACTCACATGCGAAGACCGACCGAGTCATCAACAGGGTCGCTAATCCGCTTCCATGTAGCTTGCTGCTGGGTATTGTGGTACCGCAGGAGATGGTGCTGGTTGTTTAACCAACTCGCAATGACCCATTCTGCAATCTGAGGTCTGGCCGGGGAGTTAGGGCTTGCTCTTCTGGGCGCCGAGAAAGAAGTTGAACTCACGGGTGAACGCCGTTGGCGGTGCTAAACACGACATCGGGCCGGTTCTTGTACAGATGGTGATCGAGCCAGCGGTCCGCGCCCGCAGATGGAAGCTGGACGAAGCGGACCTTGTCCAAGCCGGCCGAGGGGCCAGTGACGAAGCCCGAGTAGATGGTCACACCGTCCCAGAGATCGTCCGGGAGGTCTTCGGTTGTCTTTGGTCCACCAATGGGGAGGTTCACCCAGCGGACCGTGATTCCGGGGTACTTTGCTTTGATGCGGTCTATCCATTCCTGCTTGGGCTCGGCGGGAACGACGATGAGGACGACCTCGTCGCTCAGGGGAGTGGATGTGGCGACAGAACCCATTGCGGCGGTTGCTATAGAATCTGTACTTGTTTCTGAGGTGGTAAAAAGTCTCAGACCTGTGGTATCGAGGGTCGGCGAGGGGCTGCTTGAAGTAGACGAGTATGAGAGCCGGTCGCGGCGAGTGTTTGCCTTGACGCCATTTCGTGTCCGGGTCACTTCATCATGCCCCCACCGAGCATCGCGGGGGGTAGGCTGATAGGACAATAACAGGATTGGTAGAAAAAGCAGGCCGACCGGGATGGATCGGCATCTGCTCCGACGACACCCCGCTGATGGCTGCTTACAAACAGCACGGTCAGTTGTGACTCGCTCGAGTCGCAGATAACGACTTCATCCCCACCACACACCGGGCAACTTGGATCTTTGGTCATTGACGGAGATAAGAGCTGATACTCGCGGTACTTTTATTTACACTACAACTGGCTAGAGCGTTTTTACACGATGCTTCTTCCCCGCACCTACGAGTCCTTGATGGCGTTGAGAATGGCGGCATAAGCAGGCTTCTTGTTGTACTCCTCATCCCACACCAGCGCGGCACCCTCGCCCTCGAACACCCCAGGGATCCACGAGTACTTGTCGGAAATACCCTATTCACAGTGTCAGCAACAGTCATTCCCCTTTCAACAGAGTCTTCACTCACCCAAAGCGTCAGGCCGATGCAGCGCTCGTTCTCCATGCACGACCGCGTCACTCGGTCGTAGGCATCAGCCTGGACGGCCAGCTTCTCCGGGGTGGCGGGGGTGTTGAGACGGATATCGACCTCGGTGTACTCGACATCGACGCCAAGGTCGGTGAACTGGCGAAGTGAAGCATCGAGCACGCTTTGATCAGGCGTCGGGGTGCCCTGGGTCGGGGTGCTCTCGGAGACGAGATGCCCCTGCAGACCGACGCCGTCGATGCGTCCGCCATAGGAGCGGACGAGGTCGACCAGCTTGGCCGTCGCCTCGGTCTTGACCCCGTTGTACTCGAGGTTGTAGTCATTGTACCACAGCTTCGCCTCCGGGTCGGCCTCGGCGGCAAACTTGAACGCCAAAGGGAAGTATGCCTCGCCAATGGTGCGGTAAAAGACCGACTGGCGCCACGAGCCATCCTCCTCGAGGGCTTCGTTGATGACGTCCCAGTGGCGGCACTTTCCGCGGAAGTGGCCCGCAACGGCAAAGATGTGGTCGCGCATGACTTCAATAAGGGTCGCGTTGTCAAAGTTGCCGGCCTCGACCCAGGGCGCGAGCTGGCTGTGCCAGACGAGTGTGTGGCAGCGGAGGCTGAGGTCGTTGTCTACGGCAAAGTCGGCGTGGCGGTCGCCGTTGTCAAAGGTGAAGACGCCGCGCTCGGGCTCGGTCGACTCCCACTTCATGGCGTTCTCGGGGGTGATGGCGCCGATTTCCTGGTAGTTCTCAAGGATGCGCGTCTCGAGGGGCTCGTCGCGCAACGTCAGGGCTGTGCCGACGTGGCTCTTGCCCTTGGCTTGGATGGCACCATTGAGGCCGACGCACCTGGGGAGGGAAGTCAATGAGGGAGGTCAGAGGGGTGAGGGGTGCTTGAGTGGGCTCACTTCTTGGTCGGCTTGGCGGCGACGAGGCCGGTGGCAGCAAGGGCGAGGAGAACGGAGGACTTCATGGTGACTGACTGGGCTGTTTTGAAGGAGCGTGGCAGGCAAAGTCCGGAGAGGCAACCACCAAGGAGGGAGGCCTGGGGAAATCCCCAGCTTTTAAGCACGACCACCACATCCCATCGTGTTTACTCCTGCTACCCGGCTCCAGGCTATCCTCGGCTGCAACCTCAAAAGACCCCATCACGACCACTCAGGCTGATCGGTTCGCCTCTCTGCGGGGGGAAACCAACCAACCGTCCATCCAATTCAGCCTGTCAATTTGCCGTGGGCCGGACAAGGGACGGTGACGGCATGACAACTGCATCTGTGGCTGCAGCCGGGAGGAGGGAGCAAATAACCTGGGGATGGGACCGGCAATGCTACCTTGGGGATCATCCACGGCGGAGAAGTGTCCCCTCTTGATGCTTGGCAGTGGTGTTTTGCCGGCTCGGGGGCCGGGTGAATCCAGGGGGTCGAGGTCCATGTGGTCGTGGCCCACGGCTAATGTGCTGTCGTCGCCCCGTGAGAGGACGATCGCCGGGCGCAACCCCTGATAATACGGCTCTTGGCCAGGTACCGTGGACACCCTGTAATTCAGCCATATTTACCCGGCAGTGGGGGGAATGTGGTAGTGTCACTGCCGAGGATGGTCGGGGGAGATTTGATCTCATGTATTTGTGTTGGCCCTCGCCCTCGCCCCTGAGATGTAATTCACCCGATCCAAACTTCCGGAACGCCCCTTCTCTCTCGCCTCTCACTTTTGCAGGAACCCAACATTGGCCTCGACATACTCGCCCGTCGTGCTGCCAGCAGCCGCCTGCCTCTTCTCAGCACCCGCCTTGGTCGTGTACCGCTCAAACGTCCACAGCTCGCCTGTCTTCAGCTCCTCCATGGCCACAAATGTCGCCGCACCGTTGGCGTCCTCCAGGGCAGCGCGCGCGAGACCCTCGAGCTCGGCCTTTGCAGCCTCACCGGCCGGCGTCTTGGTGATCAGCACAGCTTCGACAGGCTTTTCTGTCTCGCCGTCACGGAGGAGGAAGCCGGCGACGGGACGGAAGCGGTCGACGTCGGTGGTGCACAGCTTCTCTTCGGCGAGAATGGCAGACTGACGCGTGTAGGCGGGCGATTTACAGTGCACGTCGGTCAAGGCGGCGGAGTTGGGGTAGCCCTCGATGCCGTAGATGGCATGGTCGTCCGCCGCTGTGTTGGTGAAGAAGTAGTAGCTCAGCGTGTCGGGCTCAGCGGTCGTTGAGTGGGCGACAAGCGGGGGGAAGATTTCGAGAAACTGGCGTGTGTGTCAGTGAACCAAACTCCCCATAACCCTGCGTGGTGGACTCACGCGATCCTGCGCCGTCTTGGTGGGCGTCTTGATGGTCGCGATGATCAGGAAGGGGGGGAGTGCGGCGGGCATCTTGGCGTTTGCTGGAAGTGAGAGATGATTATTGACAATCGTGACAGGACCGACGTCAAAGCGACGATGGGCGCTCAGGGGCTGCGCCTTTTCTATGGCCCTCGATGCGATGTATGGTGGTGGTGGGGGTCGATGCTGGGTGTCTCCATCGCGGCTAAGTCGCCGATGGCGCGGAGATGCTCCGAGTCCCGGCGCTGGTTTTTCGGTGCGCGCGCTCCAGCTGAGGTGGCCACTACGCGACGCCTCGTCACGCGCCAGCCCGAGGTCGGTCGCATCACATTCCATCGTTGTCACGACTATAGATGGAGCGGTCTGGCCAGCAGGACCTCAAAGACGGTGATGGCTTCATCGCGGTGTGCTCCTCCAGCTTCTTTTCTCAGCGACCATGGTCAACTGCCGACTGAAGCATCTCGTCGATTGATCCAGCTCACGACAACCATCCCGCCCCCCCCC
>JACAFV010000293.1:1660-12921 GCA_014635975.1 Plectosphaerella sp. P0831 | reverse complement strand
CCCCCACGACCCACAAACGACCGATTCTTCCGATTTCCCTCCTCGATGATAGAGAAGCAGCAAGCCTCTGACTAGCTTCATCATTGTTGCCTCTCAGGTTCGACCAACATGGGCAAAGCCGCCGACAGACGCTCCAAGCTTGCCGAGCTCAAGGCCCTTCGCCTGGCAGGCAAAAAGGCTTTCGACACATACCAGGTCGACGATGTACAAGATCTGTATGAAGAGGTCGACGAGAACCAGTACAAGAAGATCGTTCGCGAACGGTTGAACGAAGATGACTTCGTCGTTGACGACAACGGAGAGGGCTACGCAGATGACGGCCGGGAGGAGTGGGATCGCCTCCCAAACCAGTACGCCTCCGACAGCGAGGATGAACTCCCTGCCCGAGGCAGGCCGACCAAGGCCTGTATGCATGATATCCATCATCCCCAGACCCCGGAGACATGGGCTCTAACGCTGCGTAGCAAAAAAGAAGCAAGCCGAGGAGGCAGCACAGAGAGATGCCAGCAACCGCCAGATTAGCGAATACTTCACAAAGGGCGCAGCCAAGGCGCAGACGAAAGCCAAGGTTAGTTTTGCACACTGTCACCCCGAGTGACCAACCGGCACTGACGCGCTGCAATAGGTGGTGAAGACCAAGGAAGATGACGACTTCCTCGCCGACCTTCTGGGCGAAGTCGACACCAACATCCCCTCCCCCGTGTCTCGGCCATCGAAGCGGCAACGATCTCCGGAAAGGCGAAGGGTCCGCGTGCAGTCTCCTCCTCCGATGCCCCTTCCGGCATCAAAGAAGAAGAAGACAACCGACGACAGGCCCTCGTCACCGCCTGTAGACGACGACATGGACGATGGTGCCCTCCCATACATGGACGATTCTCCGCCGCTCCAGGCGTTCGCAGACTCGGCTAGAAGCGATCCAGCCCCGTCATCCCCATCAGAAAAGGTTGCCGAACGCAAGGCCCAGGTTAAGAAGGAGCCCGGCTCAGACGACGACGAAGACATGATGGAGGTTGCCCACGCTGGTACCGTGCATGCTGCCAGCGTCAACAAGACTGGTTCTCGGCCCCCGAAGAAACTGCTCAAAGCTGAACCCTATCCTTCGCCCATGAGCTCGTCTCCCGTCAAGCCTGCGGATCGAGCCGTGGATGCCTCAGCCTGGAATGACGTTACGAACAACCTCAACGTCATTAGCAGTTCGGCAAACGAGACCAGGAGTGCAAGCAAAATTGACTACAAAGACGCCATCGAGGAGGACGGGAGCCTTCGCATGTACTGGACCGACTACACAGAGATCAACGGCAGCCTCTGTCTCTTCGGCAAGGTCCTGAACAAGAAAACCAACCAGTACGTCAGCTGCTTCGTCAAGATTGACAACATCCTGCGCAAGCTGTTCTTCCTCCCGCGAGAGACGCGTGTCCAAGGAGGCGAAGACAGCGGGGAAGAGGTCGGGATGATGGATGTCTACAGCGAGGTCGACGCCATCATGACGAAGATGAACGTTGGATCGTATAAGATCAAAGGCTGCACCAGGAAGTACGCCTTTGAGCTGCCCGGCATCCCCAAGGAGGCGCAGTACCTCAAGTGCCTCTACCCATACACCAAAGCCCCTATCGATGCCACAAGATCTGGCGAGACCTTTTCCCACGTCTTTGGAACCAACACTGGCCTGTTTGAGCAATTTGTTCTGTGGAAGAACATCATGGGCCCGGGGTGGCTGAAGATCAAGGACGCCGACTTTGATGCACTGAAGAATGCTTCCCACTGCAAACTGGAGGTTCTCGTGGAGCATCCAGGCATGATTTCGATGATGAGCGAGTCCGACAGCCTCGACGCCCCTCCTCTGACGCTGATGAGCGTCGCCCTCCGCACAACATTCAACGCCAAGGACAACAAGCAAGAGATTCTCGCCATCAGCGCACGCATCTACGACAACGTCTCTCTAAATGACACCACCCCTGCAGAGAAGCTCCCCTGCCGCACCTTCACCCTTGCCAGGCCAGACACTGGAAGCACTTTCCCCATTGGCTTCGAGACCTTGGCCAAGGAGAGGAAGAGGGGTCTGATCAAGACGTTCAAGCAAGAATCTGAGATCCTCATGTTCTTCCTTGCTCAGCTAGATGCCGTCGACCCGGACGTCATCCTGGGTCATCAGTTCGAGGGAGTCGACTACAGCGTCCTTGTCAACCGGCTGCATGAAAAGAAGACGCATCAATGGTCGCGGCTGGGTCGGCTGAAGCGCACCGTATGGCCCGCCGGAATCGGCAAGACGGGCGGTAATATCTTCTCAGAGAGGCAAATCATCGCTGGTCGGCTCCTCTGCGATCTGGCCAACGATGCTGGAAAGTCCGCCATGATCAAGTGTCAGACATGGAGCTTGACCGAAATGTGCAGCCTGTACCTGCCCGGCTCCAAGCCTCGCATCGACAACGAGGCTGCTCTGAAGAACATGGCCGTGCAGTCAAAGGAAGGAATGCTGGACTTCATCTCGCACATGGAGGCAGACACCCACTACATCGCCGCCTTGGCCCTCCAAGTGCAACTTCTCCCTCTGACCAAGGTCTTGACCAATCTTGCGGGCAACTCGTGGGCCAGAACGCTCATGGGTACCCGGGCGGAGCGCAACGAGTACATTCTGCTCCACGAGTTCCACCGCAACAAGTACATCTGCCCAGACAAGCAGACCTTCCGGAACAAGAAGGAGGACCGCGATGATGGCGACAGCAACAAGAAGAAGGACAAGTACAAGGGCGGTCTCGTCTTCGATCCCGAGAAGGGCCTTTACGACAAGTTTGTCCTGGTCATGGACTTCAACTCGCTCTACCCCTCCATCATCCAGGAGTACAATATTTGCTTTACGACCGTTGACAGGACAGCCTCGGTAAGCTTCCCAGCCCAAAACCCGTCCCCAGCATGCAACGTTGCTCACATATGCCACAGATCGAAGATCAGGACGCAGTGCCCGCGGTCCCAGAGAACCAAGATCAGGGTATCCTGCCGAAGCTGATTTCTACTCTGGTCAGCCGGAGACGGCAAGTGAAGAATCTGATGAAGGACAAGAATGCCACCCCGGAGCAGCTGGCAACTTGGGACATCAAGCAGCTCGCCCTGAAACTCACGGCAAACTCGATGTACGGCTGTCTGGGATACGACAAGTCGCGGTTCTACGCGAGACCCCTCGCCATTCTCACCACGTTCAAGGGTCGTGAGATTCTTCGCAGCACGAAAGATCTGGCCGAGTCCAAATCGCTTCAGGTCATCTACGGTGACACTGATTCGGTCATGATTAATGCCAATGTCGACAACGTGGCGGATGCCTTCAAGGTTGGCAACGAGTTCAAAAAGGCCGTCAATGAACGGTACAGACTGCTCGAGATCGACATCGACAACGTCTTCCGGCGCATTCTGCTTCAGGCCAAGAAGAAGTATGCCGCCGTCAATCTCGTCGAGAAGGACGGCAAGTACATCGAGCAGATGGAGGTCAAGGGACTCGACATGAAGCGTCGTGAATACTGTGGCCTGTCGAAGGAGGTGTCCACAAAGATTCTTAACGAGATCTTGTCAGGAGAGGAGACTGAGGTCACCATCTCCCACATCCACGAGTATCTGCGAGAAATCGCTGGCAAGATGCGTGAGCAGGCTGTCCCGGCACAGAAGTACATCATCTACACGCAGCTCGGCAAGGGCCCCAAAGAGTACCCCAACGGCGATTCCATGCCGCAGGTGCAAGTAGCCTTGCGAGACCTGAGCCGCGGCAAGCAGGTTCGCAAGGGAGACGTCATTTCGTACATCATCACGGGTGACAGCCAGAGCTCCGAGCCTGCGCCCAAGCGCGCCTACGCACCTGCCGACGTGACAGGACGCGATTCGGTCCTCAAGCCGGACGTGGAATGGTACATCGGCAAGCAGATCTTCCCTCCGGTGGAGCGACTGTGTGCCAACATTGTCGGCACCTCGACCGCCCAGCTTGCTGAATGCCTGGGCCTGGACACCAGCCGCTACGCTCAGCGACGGGAGCAGGAAGCTGACCGAGACGTTGAGATTCATCCCCTCGAGTCGCAAATCCCCGACGAAGTCCGCTTTGCCAACTGCGCTCGCCTTTCGCTGCGTTGCCGCTCTTGCAAGTCGTCTTCTGACTTTGAGGGCCTCTTTGCCCAGAGCTCGAGGGTGACTGCATCGGGTGTCATGTGCGGAAACCCTACATGTGGCAGCACCATCTCGACGCTTTCCGTCGTGGCACAGGTTGAACGAGCCATTCGTGTGCAGACGGCCCGATACTACGAGGGCTGGCTTGTCTGCGACGACTCGTCCTGCGGCATCCGCACACGCCAGATGAACGTCTACGGCACCCGGTGCTTGGGTCCCAAGGGTCTCGCGCGGGATTGCCGTGGACACATGCGATACGAATATTCGGAAAAGGCCATCTACAACCAGCTCGTCTACTATGGTTCCCTGTGGGACGTTGAGAAGGCGCGCGAAAAGGCCTCCTCCCCTAACGCTCGGGCGCCAGGGTCCTCCGAGGAGTCGTCGACGAAGCTCTCCCAGCAAGACAAGGAGAAGATCCTTGCTCTCGCAGAGCACAACCGCGTACGTTTCGGTACCGTCAAGGGTGTCGTTGACAAGTACCTCGAGAAGTGTGGCCGGCAGTGGGTGGCCATGGACACGCTGTTCTCCAGGCTGGGCTTCCTCAAGAGCTTGACCGCCGCAGCATGAGTCGATGCGCCACGTCATGGCAAGTGGCGATTGGGGGGTTTCTTATGTCTGGGTTTCTGCAGCTATGGCATGGCATGTTTTCACGTTTCCATACCCGACTGGACACGGCTGGATTCTTCTGTGCTCTTGATTGTTTTTCTTTGGGCACGCGTGTAATACACAGAGGTGGATGATGATGGCACAGGAGCGATGGGCAGGCGTTGGTAGGAATCTAATGTTTGTTTCTCTACATGTGATCACTTCGGATGTCTACTGTGAACCTGCAAGACCGAGGTGGGAGGTGATGTGTGACGAGGTAGCTGGTTGCGAGATCACTTCATAGTGTCACAGGATGGGCATAAACAGGCAAAGGCAAGTGCCATGGTGGCGGCAATTTAAATGTACATGTACAAAAGAGGAATTACGTTCGCTTTCTCCAAGCTCTTTTCCGAAGCCCACAGGCCCAGGTCGACATCTCACGCCCTGCTGGAGACATCAACCACAGGCCATGCGCAACCATTCTCTGAATCGAACTCCCTCCTTGTTCCCTGCAAACTCGTCGTTGCAAACCTCCACTTCCACATGTAGTCGAGCGTTTACTTCCGAGGTCCACATGTACTGATGGGTAACCGCCCCTCCTCCCCCTGCCCTGGCCTTTTGCTGGAAAAAGAGGGCCCCCAATCATCAGCGTGAGCCTCGGCAACGATAGACCCTGTCGTGTGCTTCGTGCCTCGAAAAAAGCAACCCGGTATGCGCGGGGTATGAACCGCCTCACACACCCTCGTGCCTTTCCTAAACCTCCTCGAGTTCACCGTTCCGATTTCATGAAAGCAGGGGGGAACAGAAGGGGGGATGCAGCAGCTCCCACCATCATCCAACTTCCTCGTCGGTGCGGCACCGTCATGGGGGGATGCCCGTTGAGCAAAACAAACAGACGACGACCAGTACGGCCAAAATGAAGAAATCATGATCTCTCTGATTCAGAGATCTGCCCTGTTCTCACCCGCAAACGGCGCGTCTATCTCGATCGTCGAGAAAATGGTATCATGGCCGTGGGGAAAGAGAAAAAAAACTGATCTGACTTTTGAACCACGTTGCGAACCCGTGTAAATGCATGAAAACAGCCCCGCCTGGTCTATCTGGGAATGCAGTCGTGGTAAAACGAAAAGACGATATCCGTGCTTCCTCTTCACTTGCTGCCGGCAGCGCTGTCAAGGGCCGTTTTGGACAGGGCCGGAGAAGCTGCGGTAGAAGGGGGGGAAGCGGGGTTCTCAGAATCCAGGTTGGCCAGGGCGCTGGAACAAGTTAGCAACTATGTCAAAGGAAGTGTGTGTGAGAGAAGCTTACCTGAATGCATTTGTGTGTGTGGTAGGGGGCGTTCCGGTGCGCGAAGAAGCACCAGAGTCCTCGCCTGGTCGTCCGAGAGAGCCACCAGGTCCCAGACCGCGGCGGCTGTTGCTGCGAGACGAGAACATGGAAGTCGGGCCCAGGGAACCGACGGTGCCGGCGGCACGGCCGGCGCCTCCCTTCAGACGGCGCAGATCGTCCATACCGACCTGGTTGGAGTTCTGTTGTTGGTAGTTGCTGTAGCTCCGCGAGTCACCACGGCCCATGGAGCGGCCACCGGGCGGTCCCCTCTGGTTGCCGCGGGCGCTCTCTTGAGCCTTTGCGGCAGCGGCAGCCTCGGCCTAAGTGATAGGTTAGTTTCGGTGTTACAATAAACGTGGTAGATGGGGGGACATACCTCGGCTCGGACCTCATCAAGGGTCTTGGGGCCCTTGTTGGCCTCCTTGGTTTCCCAGCCCTTGCGGCGCAGATCAATAAGATCCATGAGCATGAATTTGAGACGGCTGGGCAGGTCGGGCATGTCAACGACACTCTGGATGCGGGTGAAGTAGGCGTCCATGGCGGCCTTGTTCCTGGGGCTGGCGTCCATGTTGGCACCAATCGTCCGGACGAGCTTGACAAGAGACTCAATCTCGGCCTCCTCGGGCATCGTCTCGTAATCGACGAGCTTCTGGACACACGCGTGCATGATGCGCTCCGTCAGCATGCCGAGCTTGTACAGCTCACCGATGAACTGTACCAGGCCGAGACCGCGACGTTTGGCAGTGGCAGCGATGTAGTACTCGTCCGAAAGCATGGCAGCCTCGCCGGGGGCGGCATCCTTGGCCTCCTCGGAGGGCTTCTCCGGCAGGTTGACCTTCCAGCCACGCTCAAACTCTTCCTGGCACCTGTTGAGGAGATACTTCCTGAACAGGGCGCCGCCAGACACGGTCTCGCCGTTCTTGTCCTTGAGGTTCTCATCGCGAATTTCGGTGCTCATGGTATCGAGCATACGCTTGCAGAACTTGGCGTACATAGAAGCCCAGTGAGCCTCATCCGTAGCCTTCTCAAAGGTGAGCTGGATAACTTGGCGAAGGGTGCGGCCGTCCGACTCGTTCTTGGACTGGGCGACGATGACCAGAATCTGGTCCGCAATCTTGTCGAACTTCTCCGGAGTCATCTTGTTGAGGTTGGACTTGACCTTCCTCTGAACCATTTCAGGCTCCATGTTGGCCGTGGCAGCGGGTGCGGCCGCCGCGCCCTTGAGGCTCATGGGCTTCCAGCCAGAGGCAGAAACTGTGATGGGCTTGAGGTCCATACCGGCCGTCAGAGGCATATTCTTGGCGGCCTGAGCGTCTCTAGCGCTGTCACCACCACGTCTGCTCGGGCCACGACGGCTGCCGGTGCGGGGTGAGTTGGGTGCGGCCATGTTCGCCGACGACGCGCTCCTCGACATGGAGGGGGCGCCCATGGGGAAGCTACCAGTGCGGCCAAACGAGCCCATGCCGCCACCAGGGGCAGGCGCTCCGTTGGTCGTCATGGCCGCGTTGGCCCTGGCGAACCTCTCGGCCGAAGTAGTACCGCGAGCGCTGGCGAAGCTGCCCATGTTCGACTGGCTTGTGGGGAAAGCACCGGAGCGAGAAGCCTGGCGGCTGTTTCCGGGGCGCGGTGTCGACGCGGAGCGGGAGCCGTCGTTCTCGCCAATGAGAGACTTGACCTGCTGGTGGAACTCCATTGAAGGCTGCTCGGTGAAGACCTTCTGGAACTGGAGAAGGAACTGTGCGTCGTACTTGAAGGCCTTGCCCTTCTTGGCCACAGCGGCGTTCAAGGCAGGGTTGGGGGACTGGATGCCTGTGGGGTACATGTCCGCTTTCATAACCGTGAGGAAGCGGGCCGACTTGAGCGACTGCAGAGCAGCGCTCGGCTGCGGGGGCTCAACAGGCTTGGTGTTGAGGGGGGCGAGGTTGAGCGCGGGGGGCTTGGCCGCACGAGGCTTCTCAGCAGTAGAGGCCTTGGAGTCCTTGCCGATGCTCAGGCTGGCGAGCTTGTCGGAAACGTCGTCGATCTTGGGAGACTCGGGCAGGTTAGCCTTGCCCTTGAGGATGTCGGCGACAGAAACACCCGAAGCTTCGGCAGCGGCGCGCCTCTTCTCCTTCTCCTCCTCGAGACGCTCGGCCTCGGCCTCGGCGTCGCGGAGCTTCTTGTCCTCCTCCGCGGCACTGGTCGTCTTGTTCAGGGCCTCCTGCTTCTTCTGCTCCTCGAGCTTGGCCTTCTTCTTGACCTCGTACTCGGCAGCCTCCTTTTCGCGCTGAGCCTCGAGCTCCTCCATCTCGCGAATTTGGCGCTCCAGCTCGTCCTCCTCGTCCTCGACGGGAGCGGCAGCCTCCTTGGGCTGTTCGACAGCAGCAGCGGGCTCCTCCTTCTTCGGCTCCGGGGCAGCCTTGGCGGCCTGCTCGGGCTCCTTGGGGGCGACCTCGGCGGCGGGAGCAGCCTGAGTCTCGGCGGGCTTCTCGTCGGCAACCTTGGGCTTGGGGGCGACCTCCTCCTTGGGCTTATCGTCACCGTGTGCCGCAGCCATGATCTTGGCACGGAGCTCCTCCTGGATCTCCTTGGCAGTCTTAGGAGTGGACTGGCTCTCGTTGCGGGCGTGAGCAATAGATGCGACGGGCTTCTGCGAAGGTGGGGGCGTCGCAGCGGCGACCGGAGGGGTCTTGGACTGCTGGATGCTCGGCGAAGGCGAGGCCGGGGCCTTCATGCTCGAAAAGTCAATGGCCTCACCCGCGGCGTTCTTGATGACAATAGCGGCGCTCCTCTTGGGGGGCCGGAAGCTGTTGGCAAGGGCACCCTTCTGTTGGCCGTTCTGCGGCTGGTTAGAGGACACCACGATGGGCTGAGAGGCCTGGCCGGTGCTCGAGGAAGGCCTGTCGGAGTGCGACGACGTGCGCGACATTGCCTGGGGGGCGGCGGCGTGGTAGGGGGTCGGCGTGTACTGGGGGGCGTGGAAGTTGGCGCCAGGAGAGCCGGCAGGACCCTGACCCATGAAAGGCTGAGGGGCATAGCCGGCGTGCTGCCTGGGATCAAACTGGGCACCGTAGGGAGGGTAGGGGTACTGGTTCTGCTGTGTCAGCATTTCTTCTATACGTTCATCAACGTTGCCGCTGGACGGATCAAGATTGATCGGAGCCCGCGGCTGCAGGGATGGGGGCACGTAAGGGATCGTGCAATTAGCATTGGCTTGAGGCTGGCATGGCTCCGCCTCTCGCAGGCCAAGGTGTTCGCGGTAGGGAGGTTGGTCCGGAGTCACCCAGGCCTGGTTGTCGCTGCGAGGTCCTCTCCACTTGAGAGAGGGAGTTCTCAGCTGCGCAGATCCAGCCCTGTATGGTTGCTCCGAGTTCCTCGATCCATCGAATGCCTTGTCCACGATACGACGGCCTTGCTTGCGGTTCTTGCCGTACTTGAAAGACTGCTGGAAGGAAAAGGGGGGTTGTACTTGAGGCTGGGGCATCGGGGCTCCATAGTGGTAGCTGGGAGGTGTTCCCATCTGGGCGGGGTGGATGGTGCCCATGTTCGGGGTGCCGGGCTGCGAAAGGCCGGGCTGAGCGTGGGCGAGGGCCGGGCTACGTCCGGGGCCAGGCGAGTTGGGGTAGCCAGCCATGGGACGGCCAGGCTGGAATGGAGGAGGCATGGCCGGGCCACCACGGCCGGTGGCACCAGGTCGGGCGTAGTTGGTAGGGGGGAAGCCAACGTTGTTGTTGTTGTACTGAGGCTGGTGCTGGGGGTTAAATCCAGGACCGCCGCGTCCACGGCCGGCCTGGTGACCAAAGTTGGGCCTGCCACCTGCGCCGCTCATGTCGCTGTGCTGGGAGACGGCAGACTCTCGGCGGATGTGGGCGCCAGCCTGCGAAGCGAGGGCAGCGGGGTTCTGAGGAGGCACTGAGCCTTGTCGCATGTGACGCTGCAATGTCGCCGTCAGTACACGTTTGCGTTGCGATTGAGCCGGGGGGAAATAATTAAAACTCACATCGCCTTCGCTTCCGAGGCTTCCAAAGGTCATCTGTGTGTTTTGCTGAGAAATAACCGAGGGAGGACGGCCGCCGCTGGCAATAGGCTGCTGCGGGATGGGCGAGGGAGAATGGGCGGGCGAAGGGACCCTCTGGTTCGGGCCGTTGGCGCCCTGAATGTTGATGGGAGCGCTCGAGCCGACGTGAGGCGAGCTGTGGGCGATGGCGGGCGAGCCGTCGAAGCCGAACTTGAGCGAGGAGGGGGCCTTTGAGCCGGCGGCCGCGGCAGCGCCGTTGGGGCCATAGTTGTTGGGGCCGTTGGCGCTCATGGTGACAGAGCTCTTGCGGCTGTGATCACCAGAGGCACCGTTCATAGTGTTGGTGTTGTTTCCGAGACCGTGGGGGGTAGCGGGTACTGCAGGAGTAATAGCCGAACGTCCATTCAGTGAAGACGGGCCGGACGGTTTAGCATTATGCGCGGAAGAGCCGCCGACCACAACTGGGGATGAGGTCGAGCCCGTGGCGATCAGGGGCGTCGAGGATTGCTTCTTAAGTGCTCCGGCAGCAGAAGCATACGAAGGAGCAGCAGCGGAAGAGTTCGGCGCCTGGGAGTTCTGAGAGTCGGCAGTCGAAGTCATAAGTGGTGAGGGAGTCGTTCTCGTCTCGGTGCGGTGAGGCGAGGGCTTGGCGGGACGCTATTGTGAAGAAATCGGATCGGGCTCGAATCGCGGATTCGGCTGCGCGGAAGAGGGAATTTTTTCGGGCGCAGCAAAAAGGGCAGCGGATGAGGTTCGAAAGAACGACGGGCGACGATTAGGCCGGGAGGTGGAAACGAAACTGATGACGAATCCAAACTCTGATTAAGGCGCGCCGGTTTGCGTGAGTGACGAGCCGATGGGCGATGGGCGATGGGCGATGGTTGCCGGGAGGGCGGTGGCGATTCGTTTCCTCGCGAGAAGGGAAGGAGCGGAAAAATCGCAGTTGCCAAACCGTGCGATCAGGGAGGGACGAACTCGGTGATCCTCCACAGCAGGGAGGTTCGGGTTCGAAGGAGGGGGGAGATGTCCTTGTGAGAATGAAAAAAAAAATCAGTCCACAGGAAGGGGAGATGGCCGGGCAAAGGAAAGATAAATTCCTGCACGGGGGCCCAAAGGTTGTTGATGGTTTGATGGATGAGGGAAGATTTTGGGAAGGGAGTCCAAAAATTTTTGGGTGAGGAGATGATATGGGCCGCAAGCCGGGGGG
>JACAFV010000029.1:259092-381104 GCA_014635975.1 Plectosphaerella sp. P0831 | reverse complement strand
CCTCCCATACTCCTCACGTCGTCCGCCACATCCAGGCCATCGTCGGTGGCGTCGTCATTGTCGTAATCTTCGTTGTCCTCGTAAAAATCAGGCAGCGGGTCCGTAATATCCTTGAGTTCGAGTTGCGGCGCAATGGAGCCAAACTCAAAGTCGTGGACGGTGACCGACTTAATGAAGCGGGGGAGCTTGACGGCCTGGAATTTCTCGTGCACAAAGTCTCGAATCCGGTGGCGCAGGGCCTCGCCGTCGGGACCAGAAGTGATGGTCTCCCAGTTAAGGTCAATAGACATTTGGTTTCTTGAGTAATTGATACCGAATTGACCGGGAGACGGCGTCGGGGGAGAGTTTTCGAGGTGAGTTTCTTGGTCGAAGAGGTGACTGCAGGATGAGGTGAAGTCGAACTTGGCTCAACGGCGGCGCAGGACTGGTGGAACGAGGGAAGTGGGTCGCCCGAGTCGTTGGCGTCTCAGCTCCAGCGTCAACACCGAGCCAAGGCAATCGTGAGATGCCCAAAGCCAAATGGACTTGCCCTCTTGCTTCGGCGTGCGTCTCGCGGCCCATATCACATCAACTTTAGGCATTTTTGAAAACCAATGTTCGCTTCTACCGTCCTAAGCAACATGTATCGTAAAACCAACTCGCTGCCAAAATGGTAAACGCCTCGCTTGCTCAATGTCACATGCAGTGAATGTCATCATCAATCCTCGACCCATGATTCATGCCAAACGTCCTACTTCCTCCCGTCCAGCGACAAGCCACTGTGCGCAGGTCGCATCTATTCCGGCTTGCCCTCAATCTCGAACCGGGGCCGCAGGGCATTAATCATCTGCGGCGAGCCAAACTGGTGCCAGCAGTTCGGGGCTTGCAAAATATATCTGTCACTTGGTTAGCACGTCGCTCACTGCCACTCCCCCCACGTCGACATACCTGGCCATGGCCTCGCGGAAGCGCGACTTGTACTCCTTCGGACTCGTCACCGTTGGCCTGTTGCGACCGCCTCCCGCGAACCCGCGATCCTTGATCCAACTCTCCAACTTCTTGTCCCACGTGTACGTCCGGATGCAGTCAATGATGCCGACCACCAGCTCCTTCTTGATCTCGTCCACGGCGATCATCAGCGAGTAGTCCATGACGTTCTGCCTGGCGAGGAAAAGAGTGTCGTTCCACACCGACGCCCTCAGCAGCTTCTTCGAGTGCTCACGGGCGAAAAGGGGAGACTCGTAGATGAATTCGACCATGTTCTCGTCGAGGAGAACCTCGTTCTGCTCGCCTGTCGATTGGATCTTGCGGTTGCGCATCGATCCCTTGAGGTCGAAGATGCGACTGGGCGAACGGTCGTAGAATAGATTCTCCATGACCAAGAGGTCGAGCTTGATCTCCACGCCAGTGACGGGGTTCTTGATGATGAGCTGGAAGAAACCCAGCATCTTGGCAATGACCGACGGCAGATCGTGGAACAACGCCTCGGCCATGATGCCAAAGTACGCCGGCGCGAAGCGGAGGAAAGCCGACGTCTCCACTGGCGACAGCGCCTTAAGAACGAGACGGTCGTCTAACGTCTTGAGGAACACAGACTTGGTCTTGCCGCCTTTGGAGTCCCACTTGAGGCAGCGGGACAAGGACTCGATGATCCGATCGGCCACCCCGCACTTGCGCCGGAGCGCGTCAAACTGCTCCGCGTAAAAGATCTTGCAAAGCATCGTCGCGGACCCTTCCTTGAACTGGTACTTCAGATGCGTGCCAGTCGCTCGGAGAAGACTCTTCTCCAGCTCGCCCTCATCCACCATGAACTCGCCGCCCGTGTCGGAGAGGCCG
The DNA here is from genome assembly GCA_014635975.1 of Plectosphaerella sp. P0831. Taxonomy (NCBI): domain Eukaryota; kingdom Fungi; phylum Ascomycota; class Sordariomycetes; order Glomerellales; family Plectosphaerellaceae; genus Plectosphaerella; species Plectosphaerella sp. P0831. Next base: position 379,289 of record JACAFV010000029.1, on the reverse strand, counting down.
GAGGACCTCGAGTCGGCGTGTCCTGCCTCATGCGTCTTCTGGATAGCAATCTGCCATGACCGGCGAATATCGGCTAGCTTGGCGCAGTAGTCGTCGGAGCTTAGGGCAAAGGCGATGACCGAGCTTGGCTCGTCCTCGCGGACAATAATGTCCGAGTCGATGAAAATGTGGTCGCCCTGATTGACCGGGTATTCGAGAAGAGGCCACCCGCTGGCAGACCTCTCTGCCCAAAAGTTGGTGAGCATCTTCATAAGACTCTTCTTCTGATGCTTAGGTAGCTCAAGAGGAATCTCGGTGCTCGGTTCCAATGCGTCGGCGAGTTCCTTGACATCGGGCAGAATGTCATCCAGACCATTCTCAGTGTCACTAGCACCTCCCTCGTCGTCGGATCCTCCCTGACTGGCGTTGGCAGTGGCGGCATCGTCCGTGTCGCCGCTCGTCTGGGGTTCTTCCGGCTGCGTGGTCTCGGCCGATTCAGTTGGAGTCTCGGAGAGATCGACAGTAGGGATGACCGGAGCTGTTTGCGCTGTATGAAGCGTAGGGTGTACTGGACCCGGGTCCTGCTTGGGATCGCGGGGCGGCTGATCCTCTATGGTTTCCTGTTCCTGGAAGGCATCATCGACGTCATCGTAAACCTCGACGATGGCCTTTGTCGATGTGCGGGGCAGGAAAGCCCGTGGCTGCTGGGCGAGGCGTTTCTTGCGGTTCTCTCGGATCCTTTCCTTCTCGAACTCCCTGCTTAGTTGCTCGAAATGCTTCGCGATGGCGAACACCTTGGATTCCTTTTTCTTGTGGACGAATCGGGGGATGGATGACGGTGCCGGTTTCTTGGCGCCCTTGGATGTACCGAGCCCCAGTCGCTCAGAAATTTTCTTGTCGACTTTAAACGCCGTGTCCGTCGATTTTTCTACGGCCTCTTCGGACGCCTTCTGATCCTTGATCAAACCTCTGAAGCTCCCGGGCTGCGGCTTCTGGAGGGTCCGAATTGGTTGCGATGTCGCTCTGACCAGCGGAGGCGATACGGTCAGTCCCGACTTACGGGACGAGGTGCGCTCAGGGATTGGTCTGGCAACCTCCGAGGCGTTCTCGGACTTGGCTGCTGCCTCGGCATTGAGAGCCTGGTGCTCGCGACGCAGCTGTTCGACCTTCTCTGACAAGGTGGTCCCGGGCACACTCGTCTCCTGGTTCGTGTGGGATTCGGGGGGTCCGGCCAACGACGCCGAGGACTGCTCCGCCAGGGACATGGGAGGTTCAACCTCCTGCTGAATGGGGACTGTAGGGTTCCGAACGGCGGGCGAGCTGGGGGTGGCCAGATCCAGATGCTCTGCCCTCTCAAGAGCTTCTTCGCTAGGGGTGTCTACTTTGTCATCTTCGGCTTTTGTGTCTGCCTCTTCCTCCTGAGGCGCCCCGGTCTCGCTTGGCGTCGCCTCGGTCATTTCAGTCGGCTGTGTCGATAGCTTCTCATCTGTCTCCGAAAAGGTCTGCGAGGGTGGCTCGCCAGTGTCGACGGTTGAGGTACTACCCTCCGTCGTCGGCAGAGACTCCCTCGAGTCGTTGTCGGAGAAGATCTTCTTTAGTTGGATCATGGTGAGCTGTCGCAGGTCCTTGTCGGGGAGGAAGTACGCCTCGAACTGGTTGAAGATGGTGTCCCACTCGCCGGCAGCTTCCAGCATCTCCCTGATGACCGCGTTGAATGGGATGACCTCGTAGTACTTGGAGTTGACGTAGGTCTCTTGCAGCCGGCGAATAAGCTGAATCTGGTCATCTTGCGTCTTCTTGGTCAGTCGCTCGACTTCGGTCTTGCAGTCCTCGGCCTTCTCCGGGAGCACGCTGTCGACCGTGATTGTCTTGAGCCGGACTTTGACGGACGCCATGAAGCGGATCCATCGGGCCTCGATCTTGGAAAAGATTTCGTTCTTCAACTTGAGGTCATTGTCGACCTTCCAGGTGATTCTTGCCCTGGGTACGATGATCTCGAGCAGGTCAATCGGGTCATAGTGGATTCGAACCCACGTGTCGCGGCACTGGAACAGCCGGATGTGGTCGCGGTGGTCATGAGGGCACTCGGTGCTGCTGTGCAGCTTCAGGTGCTTGCTCCAGAAAAGCAGCTCGAGGTATTTGCCAAAGGAGTAGTTCCAAGTGCTGTCGGACATGGGCATGATAGGCGAGTCCTTCTTGCAGATCTTACAATAGCTCCACATTGTGATGTCGTCCGTAGTGTGCTTGGTCTTGATCGCTGCCGGCTCGACGAACACGGTGATCCGTGATTCATCATGTACGTATGTGCGATGGTGCTCCGTCATGGCTCGGTCACAGCCGTTGGCGGTGCAAATAGAGTGCTTCTCGTGGCAGAGAGACTCGATGTAGTTGCCAAGGGTGCAGTCGCCATCCATGCTGGGCGAATCGACATGCTGATCGTAGAACGAGATGGCAATGAGTCCGGGCTCCGCGCAGGGAATCTTGGTCTCAGTGCAAATCTCCGAGTACAGAACCACAATGTTCTGGTGAGAGTACGGGTCGAAGAGGTCGAGGTTTCCCTGGATGTAGTTCTCCCATTGCCTGGTCTGCGTCTGGTAGTTGTGGAGGGCCTTGTCGTATTCCGCGTCATGGACGGCATGGAGAACCTCCATGATCTGGCGCGGTGCCTTTTGTCCGATGGCATGCACCATCTCGGGCTTGATCAGCTGGAACTTCTGAGCCTTTTTCTCGCTGCCGGTTTCCTCTTCAATGACATCCTGGTCGCGAAGCCGCTTGAGGTAGATCAGCCGGCGCTCCTGTTCGCGAGCCTTCATCAGAAGGTAAGGCTGCGCAAACTTGACAAATGGCGAGGCCGATAAAATCTTCGTCTCGTATCTTGCCACCATGTCGCTGTAGTATGTCGGCATTGGGACATCTTCGGGCACATGGGCGTCTGGTGAGGACATGTGGGACGCGTGAAGAGAGACTGTCCGTACTGGTTCCGGAGGCCGCGGTGTTCCTTCTTCCGACTGCTCAACTGTGCCAACCACGGAGCCGGAGACAGACGCGCTGAGGCTCGATTGCATGGGCTGCTCCGAGTCCGCTGATGCATCTTGGGATGTACTTGTTGACTGACTCGGCTCCCCTGATGCGCTGAACGAGCGAGCTTGCTCGTCTGTCGGCTGGCGAGTGGACGACTGAAGCGACGACGACTCCCCATCGGCGGGCAGCTGGACGAACTCGTCCCGCATGAGGCACGTCTCCAGTTTCAGGTTGTATACAACGTACACCATGAACTCCGTGATTCGCTTCATTCGCGAGAGGATCTCAGTCGAGTCGCCCCGTAGAGCGATGGTGCAACCAAGTTGTTCCGCGCAGCCCGACAGGAAGATGTATGTTTTCTTCTTTCCCGGGTAGTTCTTGTTGACGTACGTCTTGACCTCGAACCCGGCAGACCTGCCGGCCTGGTTTTGGAGAGCCAGTCTATCCAAAGATGTAATGATGTCGGTTTCCGCGCACCTCGAGACGGCAGAGATGACTGATGGCTTGACGTTGTATGCCACGGCAATGTTTGCCTCGGACAAATACTGCAGGGCAACGCCTGAGACGCTCTTCTCACACAGAAGAACTTGGGGCCGAAGGTTGATGATCCGGTTGACTACCACGCGTAGGAACTCCTTTTCCTGCTCGATGACAGGTTGCAGACTCATAAAGTGCTGTTGCTGTCGTTGGTATTCGATCGGAAAGGAGACCAGAACGATGCGAGGGTTGAGTATCCGCCGGGGCATGCTCTTCAGGGCGAGATTCTTGGTGAAGATGACGCCGGAGACGTAGGCAGTGTCGCCCGGTTTCCCACCAGGGATCTTCTTGAGCTTGACGTAGTGCCTTACATCCATGTCGTCGCCAGCACGGACGTCGGGCACCACGTCGTCCGTACATTGCAGAAGAATGGGTATGAGGGCCTTTTCCCAAGCCGGGGCGTTGGGAATTTCCGAGTCCTCCAAGAGCTGGCGGAGAAGCTTCCTCACATGCTGCATGCTGGAGGAGTTGAGCTCTACCTGAGGCTCCTTGTCCTCCTGCAACGAGTCGCTCCTCGTCAGCTTGGTCGCTTCGATGGCGTGGTTCTCGGCAAAGATGTTGTCATGAGACGCAGAAGGACCCTTGTTGAAGGCCGACGACTTGGGTCTTGGAGAGCGCATGTGGTGGTGCACGCTCGCGCTGACGTTACTAAGGTTCCGCCGTCTAGACGGGCGACCGAGGTTGGGCAGATTCCCCGGGACCGAGTCGTCCATACCACGGCTGGTGAAGCTGAGACCGCTGATGCTCTTCTCCCCGCCACGGAATCGATGCTTGCGTGACCCGCCCAAGAAGGGACCAAAGCTGCCCTTTTCTCGATCGAAGCTCGAGGGTTGCAGGTCGCTGTTGGACATGGTGGCGAAGATGCTCATCTGTTCATCCCCGCTCGACTCGTCGGACATGTACGCCGCCAGCTCAGGGTCGATGATGTTGTCCTCGTGGAACGCGGGGTACTTTGACTTGCGCGCCATTTCTTCCGACGGGTCCTGTCGGAATGGAACGGTGTTTTCCGGGGCAGGCTTGAAGCGAGACCAAAAGTTCTGTCTGGAGTGGTGGCGCTTATGACCAAGTCCGGAAGACTGGGGGCGGGGGCCGGTGGTCATAGATCTGAGCGACCTTGACGAGCTGGGTCTGCTGAGCTGGGGAGCATCAATTTCGAGGATGGCCGATCTCCTGTTGGAATCGTCGATGCGGCGCGTAGCCGGTATGGCCATCATAGGTGTGGTTATGGACCTCGCATCATCTAGGTCCTCCATGATGCCGGCAAAAGTGGGCTCCTCTCCCTCTGCCTCTGTGTGTGAGATCTTGGGCGCGGCAGCCTTTGCCTGGTTGGGGCGGAAGATTGCCGGCAAGAACGAGTCATCCTCCGAGTCGTCCGAGCCACTATCTTCAATGCGCTGATTAAGAACCTTGAGACAAGGCTTGCAGAGCCTCAAGGTGCCCGACATGCCGAACTTTTGGGCAGAGATGATCGAGGTGCACTTTGAGTCGAATATGAAGCCGCACACGCGGCAATGATGCTTCCTTCGGAAAGCGGAAAAGGCCTGGCCGCAAGAGAAGCACTCCTTGCAGGTCTCGTCGGCCATCCAAAACTCCTTGCTCAGGATCTGCTTGCGCATGGCTTCCAGCCTTGCGTTGACCTCCTCGGGAGCACCGTCGTTTCCGGTGGTCCCTGGTATCCGCATGGCACCGGAGGTAAGCATTTGCTGTTGTGTTTCCTGGCCAAAAGACTCGTGATAGAGAGAGTTGTGTGCCGAGGTGTTGATGGGGCTGGGCTCTGCCGCTCCATGATCCTGCGAGGAGCTCGCCGAAGGCGCATACCCGGGTGAGCGAGATCTACTGATGCGCTCGATCACTGCCGGTCGTCTCGGGGCTGCGAGCAGAGAGGAAGCTCCTGACGGTGTCCGGTGGTGCCTCAGATCTGTCTGCAGCGTCGGCAGTGGCGGTGCAGGAGCAGCTTTGACGGGGCTGAGGGGCGAGTCGAGGCTCCCGTCCAGACTGATGCCATCGTCCCGCCTCGGCCGCAAAGGTCCTTGTGCTCTGTCGGTCGATATGGAAAGGTCGCGATCGTATTTATTCATGGTTTCGGGTGGAGGGAATGTCGATTGAGAGTTCGGTTTACTGATACTCCGCCGTCCAGATGACCGAGTAGGGGGGTATTCGGTCGACGCGGAACTCTGGCCAGAGTCGCGATGCGTCATTATTGGGGAGACGGACGGATGGGTAAGGCCGTCGGCATGGACCTTTTGATTCGAGAAACTAGCCCGACCACCGGATGACCTCGACGCTGACATGATGGAAATAGTGGTTGCTTTGGAAGACTGGTACTGATGTATCTGGCTGTCGGACATGTTGGTATTGGCGCCGGAGGTTGTGAGCCCGCTGCTCAGCCCGTCCGTCATGGTACCAGAGGCGGTGGAAGAGTTTGTAGCAGCCGCTTCCCCCCGAGGCATGGATGCGACAGAACCTCGCGTGGAAAGGCTCGGCACGGAGCCGCCGGCGGGCCGCTTGGGGCCTGCGTCCAGGATGTTGTCATCGCTGACCTCAGGCACTTTGACGGGAGAAGCGCCGACGGCCTCCTTCAGACGGTTGTACAGGCCACTGAAGCCATTTTGAACCAGATCACCAGCAGCGAGACCCTTATTCTCAGCTACCGGCAAAGTGCCTGGGGGCGGTGCGTAGTCGTTGAAAGTCGTCAGAGAGCCGCTCTGGCTCGCAGAGGTGTGGATCTTGTTAAGAGTCTGCGCCAACTGCTCCTTGTCGATGTGTGAGGCCGTAGATATCGAGGTGGTCGAGCCTCGGCGGCTCCTGTACCCGGTAGAAGGAACGAGAGCCGCTATGGAAGGCGACTTGAGGGTGTCGTCGGACGCCATAGCGAGCGACACAAGTACGGCCTAGCCGTTGGTGGATATGTTAGAGAGGATGGGAGATCGGAGGCATATTATAGTGCGGTTGTCGGAAGGGTATCGGGTATTCGGGGGTTGTAAGAGTTGGTCGATGTTGTTGTTGAAGTTGAAGGTTGTCGTCGGTCAGCCTCGGCGACGGTGCCGGCTGGGCGTCGAGGGAGAGCAGGTGTCGGAGGGGAGCAGGCCCACCAAAGCAGGGTTCTGTGGCGTCGGGAGAGGCGGCGTGACGGAGGCAGGTGAAGGCCTGTGGTGAGGTCCGACACAGTGACTCTGTCGCACGGCAAGACACCGAGCAAGACAACGGGGGTGTCGTCACAGGCAGCAGGCCGATGGGCGGTCGGGCAATAGGCAGCGGGCAGCCCAGACAGGGCGACAGCGACAGGAGGACAATACTCGGTCCTATTCGACAGGACAGCTCGAGTCTGGAGCAGCTGTCGAATGGTGAAGATTTGGTCGAATCAAGGGTGGCCGCGTGTATCTCGACTTTCCTTCTTGCCCAGATTCTGGGAGGAGCACATGAAGTGCCTGCCGGGATGAAGCAATTGTATTGGCCTGGGCTGCGACAGCAGCGGAGCTCGGGCCACACCTGCAGCAGACGGGCGTCATCTGCCCCATCACAGCTCCCACGTCTTGGGAACGTGACCCCGCACTCCGTTTTGAGGCTTTGGCTGTTTGGCTGATGCGTAACGGCAGCCTTACCTCCACCGTCCACGTGACAAATTACTTCCTATCAGTCAAGATCGGGTGTGTTTCCAGACTCGGAGGCCAATCCGGAGTCCTGATACGGTCCGGAGTCCTGATACGGTCTGTCCAATACGCTGGACTTCCAGACGTCCTGGACGCTGCACCTGGGACGGTTTGGCGGCAGTGAATGGAAATGCACGTGCACGGCCAAGGGGCTCCACTTAAACGCGGTTTGGCGCGTCTAGGGTCCTTGAGCTGGAATGGATCTTCGGGAAAAGGCAATCAATTCAACCTCCAGACCCTTTGTCTAAAATATTGCTCCCCTCCGCAAACCTACCGACAGCCACAAGAAGCTCACCACCAAATCCGACCCCACGCGCACCGTCTGTAATGGGAATACCTCTTTTCGCAACTCTTTGGACCCTGGCGCTGCTTTCAGGGTCTGGAACACGGCAGGCACAATGAGCCCGAATAGCAGCTACGGCTCGACGCCGCTCGACGACATCTTTCGCAATGACCTCCCAATCCCCCGGGACCTGACACGGATTGCGAAAGCACAACAAGAACTCTTGGACAGTGACGATTCTTGGTACCACAAGCTCAGTCAAAGCAGGGTCGGCCGATGCAACATACCGGCAGAGGACCTGGCGTCGTTTGCATACCATCACACCTCGAAGATCCCACCCCCCGCGGGTCAAAAACCTCCGACCTCAAGCACCTCCATTCCCAATGGCTCTGGCAATACTGACGCCGTAGCTGCGCAAGAGCAGGAAGAGAGTGGTGTGGTAGGCTTGGTCAGTTCGAGCCCGGGAACTCCAGTCAGCCACTGGTCCGAATCCCCAGACCGACCGAATCCCCGGGCACGACAACAAAGCACCGGTGTTGATATTGGATCGTCACCTCCTGTCAGGCTGGGCCTTAAACAACCAAGCCAACAAACCCCACCAAGCGGCAGCAAGCGGGCCCGGGTCTTCTACTCACAGGCACCCATATCAAGTCTGCCACTACCTACCGACTCGAGCTCCTTACCCACGACCAATAAGCCCGTGGTAGAGCTCCCGGCAGCAGGCCCGGCGAACAACACCCGGCGTTTCCCCACCCGACTTCCTCCTGCTGCATATCCTCCAAGCAGTGCCGGATCTGAACCTGAATTGGAGATGGAAACTCCACTGGCACTTCCACATGCAACACCGCCTGTGCAAATCGCTGGGGCCGTCACTCATGCCACCCCACCCATAGGCCGACTTCAAAAGATGGCAGGCCTGCACCAGACGGTCATGGACACACCCTCATGCGGCCAGGGCCACCTCATTCAGTCGACATACCCAGACATGGCGCAGAGCTCCGACCAAGCAGTCCCCGACCGCTCCAGCTCGCTGAACGGCCAAACTCTGCCACAAGAAGCGTCAAAATCGCCAGGCACCAACGGCCGCAAACCAGACATGGGGCCGAAACAGGGAACCAGGAAATACAAGCCTCTGGTGTTCGGCTCCAGCTCGCAGGAAAAGCCCAACCATCAAGGCAAGGCCAGCCTGCACGACAAGCCCAACCAGCAAGACAAGTCCAGTCCTATGGTTCTGGTCCAAAACACACCAGACCCAGCACCAAACACAAAGAAGACAGTCGTGGAACAAAGCCCCGCTGGAAACACCTCCCCCATCGCATCAACGTTCCCTGTCGCCGACAGGCCTTTGACAGCTCAGGGTCCAACAAAGACGCTCACCCCAGAAGCCCCCGAGGTGCCTGAACCGGCAGTCGAGTCCGCGACAATCGGAGATGATGGACCTGCCCCGAAAACCACGCCGCCGCCTGTCTCAGAGGTGATCGCGTCACCATCTGTCCTGCAGCAAAATGCAGAAGTCCCGGAGGCCAGTACGGAGGACGTCAACATTGCCGATGCGCCAGAACTACCAGAGGTGCCAGAAGTGCCAGAGGTGCCAGAAGTGCCAGAGGTGCCAGAAGTACCAGAGGAGACCAGGTCCTCGCCTGCGCCCGTCCCCCAACCTCAATCTCCAGCAGCGCCCAGCACCTCCAGCGTCCAGCCGGACACACACGACATGTCGGCGTTCTTCTGGAACCACCCCTTCGACGCTTTTTGCATCGCTTATCCCACCTTCCACGGCAGCCTCGGCGACTTTGTCAGGGCCTGCCTCTCGCTGCGAAGCCTCCACCGCAAGAGCAGGCTCCCAGTCTTCCTCTACGACGATTTCATCCGCATCTTCTGCGACGACTACATTGAGTACATTGAGGGCACCAGCGACGATGAGCCCAAAGTGGCGATGGAGTGGTACGTCGAGAACGTCATGGCGCCCGTCTTCAACCGCAGGATCGTCAACATCAAGAACCTCGGCCGCGTCTTCAAGGTCCACTCGGACGAGTTTGAGAGCGCCAATAACGACATGTACCTGTCGTCTCCGACTCCCGAAAGGGCCATCAGCCGCCGTGGCTCCGATGGATCGCACTCGCGCGCCGATATTCAGCTCAGGCCTCTTACCAAGACCCCTCCGCAGTATAGGGACGTGTCGCCGCCACCCATGCGCAACGGGCACAAGCGAAAGGCTTCGATCATGCAGAGCACAGAGGTGCTGTTTGACGGGGATGCCGATTCCCACACTGGCTCACTGATGGCATCAGAGGCGAAGACAAGGCAGGCAGAGGCAGCAGAGGAATCGATGGAGCCACCTCGCAAGAAGCATACGCCCCCGAGACGCGAGCGATCCATCAACATTCGCAACCTGTTTGAAAGCCCCCGCTCGCGACCAAGTCCCGACCTCAGCAACGGACATCACAAGCCTATAACGGCACGCCACGACGACGAGGAAGACCAGGATCTGATTATGATGCCTCCTCCGCGCCCGCGCCCGCGTGGCCGTAAATCATCTATACTGCACACATCAGTCCGATCTGCCGGTACTGCAGAGACAACGGCCAACGACCGAATCAAGGCGCGGACTCTGCCCCCATCGTGGGGCCAGGAAAGCGTCGGCGAAACATCCACGTCGTCATCAAGGCCCCCGTCTACAAGGCCCCAGCCCCAGCCCACCAGCCCCGCTTCAACGGTCCTGACCCAGGCGAGCGGTGTGAAGAAGAGAAGGAGGAAGATGCCCAGCCATGAAGAGTATAAAGTGATCTTGGCAAGGAGGAAGGCGGAAGGACGCATCGGCAAAGGCATGAGCTCTAGTGCACCTCAGCCGGCGAAGAAGCGGTGATGGAATGACTTTTTCGGCGCCATGGAGCTTGGGAATGATACCCATTTGCTTGTTGTTTGTTTGTTTGTTACTGGCGGCAAAAAGGACAGGGAGAGAGGAGGAAGAATAGAATTGTGAGGGGGAAGGAGATGGATCTGTTTGAGTAGCCAGGGAAACACCAGGGCGACCTGGGAGAGCATGACGAATGAACGAAATCAAGTACACAGCAAGTAAGCGAGCTTAGATGCGGGATGCCTACGAGTATGCTACAGAGGGTAGGTAGCGGCAGTTGCCTCCATGGACTTTGTACGACCTATACAGCATGTTAGATGTCACAACATGAAAGTAGCAAGCAATGTGGCAACCAAGCAAGCAAACAACTAGTCAGTCTATTGCCCCCGAGGGCGCGCGCGGGTTCCCGATGAGAGGGATCTACTACTTGAGAATACATTGGCCGGCTCCCTGCGGAGACTTCTGAAATGCGGTTGTCTAGGCCTGTTATTTCCTTGGAGGGGTGGGCTGGTCGCCTCTTCCTCCGGCCGCCCGGCGCAGCTGCCGCGGATGATGATGAGGTGGGTATGTTTTTATGTCCAGAGGAGGGGGTGTGGAGTAAGCAAAGCAAGTATCAAAAGAAGTTATGCGCCGTGATGTCCCCGATGCCAGTCCTGGAAAGAATAAAGTGCCGAATGGGTGTGATGACGGGTTTTGTTGGTTTCATGCGCCGGATATCGAGAAGATTGTGCCGAAGTGGTATTGTGTTTTTTGTTCATTTTGTCGTCGTGACGATGAAGTGTCGTCTGGTGGAAAGGGGTCATGTCATCGTCAGGGTCCGCGGCCGCGGCCGCGGGGCCGGAACGGACTCGGGGCACGAGGCGTACTGGGACAGCCCGCGCAATTCAGTCCGGGATGGCGGTGCGCGGGTTGCTATGGTGGGTAGGTGGGTGAGAGTGAGATGGAGGGAGGCGTCCTCGTCCTCTCAAGCATCGCCCTTGGTCTCCGAAGCGGCAGCAGCAGCAGTAGCGGCGGCGGCCTGCTCGGCCTTGACCCTCTGACGCTCCTCCTCTTCGGGAGTCAGGGTACGAAGCTGGAGGGCGTGGATGCCGCCCTCCCGGTACATCTCGTCCTTGAGCAGGGCGTAGACCATGCGGTGGCGGGCTGGCTGCATCTTGGACTTGAATGCATCGGAAATAATGACAAGCCTAGACGTTCGTCTGATGTTAGCGCGGGGAAACGGCACGCGAGGGAAGTGGGGAGGGGGCAGGGGAGGACGTGGTTGATGCAGGTCCGGTTCGGCGACGGGGGGGAAGAGAGAGAAAGGGCGGTGTGCATAACAGCGGCAGAGGCGTGGCGGGTGGGTAGGTGGGTGTGTCGTGTGCCAGTGTGGTGTGATGGCAGCAACTCGACTCGTAGGGGGAAAAGGGGAAAAGGGGGCGACGTCTCCTTACCTGAAGTGGGTTTCCTTGGAGGTTACGCCGACCATGGCCTTGTGGTGCGAGTGCAGGTGGGAGTCGTTGTGAATCTCCAGGCTGTCGGGAGCCAGGGCGGCGGTGAGCTGGTGAGGCGTCAGCGGGTTGAGTCTTGAGGTCAAGGCCGTGCGTGTGTGTCTGGCGGGGAAAGCGGGGATAGACCAAGGTCACTCACCTTGTTGCGGATGGCATCCTCGAGAGGCGTGGCGGTGCTGGACGACATTGTCGTGAGAGGCCTGGCGGCGTTGTGGAATCCGAGGGCGTATCTTCGCAGCATTGGAGCGCTGTGGGAAGGGAAGACGGGCGGGTGGGCTGGTTGTTTGGATGTTGGCCGGTCGGCGGTGTGAGTGGGGAATATTTTTTCGTCCTTTCAGTCCAGGCCGGTGTGCTGCGGTGTGCTGTGTGCGTGTGGGAGAGACCCGACAGAGTGGGCTGGCGAGGGACAGAGCAGAGGATGTAGCGGTAGCGTGTGTAGCGTCGTGTGCAGCAAGGTGTCGTGCGAGGCAGAGAAAGGTAGGGAGAGGATGAGAAATCAGAAGAAGCCGGGACGAGGAGGCTCTGATATACGGGATTGTGTTGCGGTGATGGCAGAAGAAAAAGTAGGTCCAGTGTCCGGTCCTGGTCGGTGTCTGCGTCTGGGGGGTGTGGTGGAAAGGGTCGGCGGGGTGAAGAAAGGCGGAAGGCGGAAGGCGGAAGAGTCGGGGAGGGGCAGCAGAGCCAGAGCAGCAGAGAGCAAGCAGACGGGATGGGTGGATGGGATGTTCCAGGGAGAAAAACGTGGCAATCGAAGAGTCAACACCCCCAAGACCCCCGACCGGTCTGTTTTATCTGAATTGCCTAGCTTTTCCACGTCTCGTCCTGCACGCCTCTTCGTTTTCGCTGTTCGATTTTTCTTCCCCTGCCTGCATATGGCTGGCCTGCATCCAATGGTGGCAGTTCCCCCTGGTCACCGACAGCGCAAAAGTTCGGTGAGAGGTGACATCCTCCAGTGTCCAGTGAGGAACCCGCCCAACTGGCGGGTTGCCTGGCTGACCGCCACTGCGGCAGGTGCCCGCTGCCAAAGAAGCTGCACGGCAAGTGGCTGGCATCAACCGCTGGGTCTTCTCGGCTTCTGGGGGGCAAGGGGGGACGATCCCAATGCAGCTTGGCCCCCTCGTGCGTTGTGCCTGCAGCAGGGCCCAATCAGCGGTGAGGCCCTCTCATCTGTGCCTTACGCTCGGGAGCCGGGGGTGTGGATCCGCGATGCCGCCCGCGGATACTGTCCGTTCGACCCCGTCCGGAGAGGGGCGTTTCGTGCCATCTGCCCTCATCTGCGGCCATGTGGCTCCTTAGCCCTCCGGACCCCAATTTCCTCTCCGCGGGCGGTCACCTTACTGGGAATAGATCCTCGGAGCTTCGGCTCTGGAGGCAACTTTTTTTCTGCCGTCCCCAGACCTTCCACCCGCGATAGCTCAGCTTCCCTCCCTTTCGCAAAAGGCAAAATGACCCCCTCCCCCCAGACCCATCCACCTCGGAGCTACTTGTAGGCTCCTTGGTGGCATTTTCCCAACGTCCCCCCTTGCCCTCAACCACCCCTCCGGAGCCAGATTCGCGAATACCCACCTACCCTGCCGATCGAGTGATAATACTCGTCAATGCCATATCTGTTGGGGTGCAGGATCCCGGTCAAAGCTGCGCGCCGCCCCTCATGTTCCCGCTCTTGAGGTCTAGATGTGCCCTCGCGCGGCCGCCTTCAGCATCATCCGTCTTGTGCTCCCACACGACACTGACATCTACCCCGCCTCGCCCGTCATCTTCAAGATCTATTTCGACAAAGACACCCCTGCGAACACTACCATCGAAGCATCACCCAGCCCTTCAGCACCGGAACAGCAGCAACAGCAGCCTGAGAATGGCGTCCACGCTCCCGAAGCTCCCCATCTTCGAGGCTATTGCCCGCCATGACCCCAACTCGACGGCTGTGATACACTCGATATCGGGGAGGACCTTCAAATACGGCGAGCTGCTGGGCGACGTCCGCCGTACCCGGGACCAGCTCCGCGCGGCCGCCGGCAAGGATGACATTGAGGGCGAGCGCATCGCCTTCCTTGTCGAGAACAGCTACGACTATATCGGTAAGCGGGCCCTTGAGCATCACAACCACATCCCAATGTCACTAACGCGCTGTCCACAGTTACGCTGCTCGCCACGATCGCCGCCCGCTCCATTGCCGTGCCTCTGTCCCCCGCCTTCCCCGCCGCCGAGCTCCAGTACATCATCGACCAAAGCGAAGCCTCTCTGCTGGTCAACTCGGCAAAGTTCGCCGCCAAGGCCCGCGATGTCCTCTCCGCCAACCTCGTCTCGCGCCCCGCCCAGCTCGAGATTCAGAAGCACACAAGCGGCTCACCCCACGAAAAGGTCATGCTGGAAAACGCTGACCCCGGTGCCGCCGCCATGATGCTCTACACCTCTGGCACGACGAACCGGCCGGTAAGCCCGTCCGCATCATAATTTATATCACTCGCGCTAACACCCCCCAGAAAGGCGTTCTCCTCCCTCAGTCGGTCCTGACTGCGCAGTCCCTCTCCCTCATGGAGGCCTGGGAATACTCCCCCAAGGACCACCTCCTCCATGTCCTTCCCCTCCACCACATTCACGGCACCATCAACGCCGTCCTCACGCCCCTCTTCGCCGGCAGCACCATCGAGTTCATCTTCCCCTTCAACCCCGACACCGTCTGGGCCCGCCTCGCCGCCCCTTTCATGCCCGACATTGGTGTCAAGCCGCGCATCACCTTCTTCACCGTCGTGCCCACTGTCTACTCGCGCCTTCTCCACAGCCACAAGCTATACGCCCCTCCCCTCTCCGAAGCCGCCCGCGAGGCCATCTCCCCCGAAAACATGCGTCTCGCCATCTCCGGCTCCGCCGCCCTTCCCACCCCCGTCAAGGACGCCTGGCGCCGCCTCTCTCGCGGCAACGTCCTGCTCGAGCGCTACGGCATGACCGAGGTCGGCATGGCACTCTCCTGCGGTCTCGCCCCGGCCGACCGCGTCGACGCCTCCGTCGGCTGGCCCCTCCCCTCGGTCGAGGCTCGCCTCGCCGATGTCGACACTGGCGCCATCATCCCCCCGGGCAAGGATATCGACCTCATCACCGGCCGTGAGCGCTCCGGCGAGATCCAGCTGCGCGGCCCCACCATCTTCAAAGAGTACTGGCGCAACCCCCAAGCCACCGCGAAGGAGTTTATCCCCGCCGACGACGGCGGCCGCCCCTGGTTCAAGACCGGCGACGTCGCCGTCCGCCGTCGCGCCGAAGGCGCCGGTGCCAGCGGCCAAGCCTGGGCCAAGGGCGACATGTACTACATCCAGGGCCGCAAGAGCGCCGACATTATCAAGACGGGCGGTGAGAAGGTCAGCGCTCTGGAAGTCGAGCGCGAGCTCCTCTCGCTCGATGAGGTTGCCGAGGCCGCCGTCGTTGCCGTCCCCTCGGGCAAGTGGGGACAAAAGGTCGGCGCAGTCATCATCCTGGACCGCCAGCTCGTCCCTGAGGACAAGACCTGGTCGCCCATGGACATGCGCCGCGCACTGCGGGGCCGCTTGGCCAACTACAAGATCCCCCAGGTGCTCAAGGTCGTCGATCACATCCCGCGCAATGCCATGGGCAAGATCAACAAGAAGCAGCTGGTCAAGGATGTATTTGCGGACCAATTTAGCGAGGATGAGATGTGAGGGTTGAATCACGGTGTCTTTTGGGCTGGAAATCGGCGTTTTGGTTTAGCTGGCTAGGTAGCTTGTAAATTTGGTGCTCACGTTTGATGGGCTGTACAACAAAACAATGTACATTTTGATTCCATTTGGACGCTCCATTGATGTGGCTTGGCTGGATGCATCCTAGACGGCCGATGTGCATCATGGAGGTTTTGCTAGATTGTGATCATTTCAGACGGAATCCAGAGTGTGGTAAGCGCAAAAAGACATCGATGAAACACTTCAAGAAATGTTCCTAAGCACACAAGTCCTCACGCCTAGTCAATGATGAATGATCGCGATACCTTTGCCGTAACTCACAACATCTTTTGGTCTCTTAAGCACTATCATAATGCTGGCGGCCGGTGCTGGCCTGTTCGTTCCCCAACAGACCCCAATGCAGTCTACAGCCTGCAGCTTCATGCGTCTGGACCATGAGGGATCGACCAAGATCCGAAACCAACACAAGCATGGACCACTCATCTATTAGATGGGATTCATCATGGGATGCTCTTCTCGCCGTCCCTCGCTGTTCAGCCTCCACTTCATACGTGCTGTTGGCCGTGGCTAGCATCGCATGATGCCGCGAGACATGCCCACATTTGCCTCTATTGTCGTCCCTGCGAACCAAGCAAAGACAAGCCTGGTTCTTCACAAGCCACTACTTTACTTGGAATCCGGGTCAGTACATCGTGCATTTTCCGGTGCCTGCCCGTAAAGAGGTCGACATCGACTCAGCCTCGGGCAAGGTGCCAGCAGATGCTATGAAACAATACAGCAAAACTACCTACATATCGTGGGCAGATCTCTGCAGGTCTGACCGGCGCCTCCAAAAAAAACCCATCCAAGGTTAGAACTACACAGATCCGACGGGGGTGGGGGTCGGGTTCGAGTCTCAGCTCTCATATTTGACTCTTCTTATCACAAGTTGCTGTTTTGGAAGCATCTGTAATGGAAGCCAGAGCTTTGTCATTATTGCGCGTGTCCTTCTCCGAGGTCACTTAATTGGACACTGCTTCGTGACCTCCCTCGTCGATTCTCTGCCAAGCCGGACCTGCCCATCCGACTGACCACGGATTGATGACTCGCACGAAAAACACATCTGCCAAGAACTTTCATGTAGTACGCATATGCCATTTGTCTGTCTAATGTACCTAGGTACGAAGCCATGCCGCCCTGTCGAGTGAAGCACGATGTAAAAAGTCGCAGCACAAGCAAACCGACCCTCAGGTCCAGGGGAAACGCCTTGAATTGAACAGCAAATGATATCCCGCAGTGCCTGCCCCTGAAAGCTATCTCGTAAACCACACGTTGGCGCTCATGTCCGTCCTCCCACTCCCAAAAAGCTGCCAATCATCTCAGTAGATGCCTCGGGATCGGGGACCCCGTGTAAAGGCTACACTGTAACGGGTCCATATACGTTGTGGGAAGCGTGGTCGTATTTCGTCGTGTCCGCGCATCCTGCCGGGCAACCTGAGGTGTGCACCGACGCTCGGGTCGTCTTGATTGTCTCTGGTCATTAGACGGTGTGCTTGGCCTTGGCACGGCTGCTCCCGCTATGAGCGCTGTCGGTGTGACCGGAGAACTCGACGACCTCGCCCGCGGGCAGGACCAGGAGCTCCTTGAAGCGGGTGCCAATGTCGATCAGGGCCTTGCGGCCCTTATCCGCAGAACGGCCCTTGCCGCCGGCAATATCGCCGTCTCCGCGTCCGGGAATGCTCTTTCCTATGGTGCGAGTCCAGACGCCGACGCGGAAGAAGGCCTTGCGGACGTTGACAACGACACCCATGACCTCGCCATCCTCCTCGTCCTCGAGGGTCTCGCCGATCGCGGCAAGCATGACGTGCAGCCAGATGTCGTCGATGTTAACGTTGCGCTTCTCCTTGAACTGGTACGACCACTTTCCACCGTGCTTGTTCTGGGCATCCTCCCACTCGGGGCGCACGCCAGCCTTGAACAGGTGGTAGTCGGACTTGAGAGCGAGCTCGGAGACGGGGGCGATGTTGTTCTGGGCGAATTAGCAAACGGAAGGCGGGTTTGGAGGCTGGCAGGTTCACTTACGTAGATGCCCCAGAACTCCTCTACGGAGTCGAAGGTGATGACCTCCTTCAACAGGTCATTCCAGTTGTCGCCCTAGGACGTGTCAGTGGCGGTCTTCACTCCTCAACGCGCAGTGAATGCCTTGGGCACATACCTTGCCGCTGGGGGGCTTGGTGAACCACAGAGTCCACTTGTTCTGAAGGGGGTGCTTGACGTTGAAGTTCTCCTTGTCGTGGAAAACGGTCTTGATGTCGTCGCTGGCCTCGGGCTTCTCGTTGTCACCATCGGGCGAGATGGGAATGGTGGAGAGGTCGACCTGCTCGTTCAGCTTGGAGGCGCCGGCGGCGGCGGTCTCGGCGGTGGTGGCCATGATGCCTGTGATTATTGTGGATGGAGTTGGGTTGGTGGATGGGTGGGATGGATCGCGGGGTTGTGCGATTGGAAGAGGTTTGGCTGATAGCGCAAATGAAGACAAACGGGCGACCCGAGTCAAGTGAATCTAAAGCAGGCGCGTCTGAGGGATCCTGGCAGGAACCTTCAATTGGCAGCGGCGGCTGAGGAGCTGGATTGGGTTTGACGAGGTCGGTCGGGGGGAAAGTCGTGCAGGAGGTAGATCTACTACGTCCTTTCCGTTGGATCGATGTCGATTTCCCAAGCGAAGTAACCGGTCTTGCACCAGGCAGTGGTCGGTCGTCGGATTCGAGGGGTGGAGGCGATTACGAGCGAGGAGACGGGTTTGGTCGGAGCAGTTGTTCTGAGGAAGTTGCGATGGGTCGTGAGAGGTTCAGTTTGCGCAAGATACTCCTCCTTCACTGGTCGCAAAAAAAAGTGCCCAAGCGTGCCTTGACACACTGAGGAGCGAGGTCTGACTGGACTGGGTACCGCTTACATAATCCGGGGCCTGGGGTTTTGGCCTCGGTGACACTGACCTCCTCCGACGGGCAGCAAACCCCAACTGGAACCCACTGCCCGAGAGTTTGCCCCCCTGTTGCCAAACGCTTCCTATCTTCCGAGGCAAGATCCCCATCAGCCTGACACCGATTCCCTGTCTGTCAGGCCCCGTGTCCCCCGTCTTGGGAATCAACCTAGTTTTGGCGGCAGCCCCGGGCCTGCTGGGCCTGCTCGGAGCCCTCTTTGTGCACGCTCCCTTGATATCTGCTCATTCAACCACAGCACGGCCCGCACGGACAAAGCAGGGGATCGCGGGCATTGGCTGTCTGACTTTCCTTCTGAGTGCCTGACTCCATCTCGAGAGCCTGGGAGAAGTGCTGCGCAGACAAAGGTTGCCCGCCACCACAATGGCGGACTTGTAGCACCTTGAAAGACCACAAGGCGCCAATGTCATGTTATTTTGGATTCTTTGACGTCGAAGAGGCCTTTGTTCGGACTTGCAAAGTGGCAGGCACTCAACAGCTTTATGACCATGGTGATGCCCTCAGGTTGACCCCCTGGAAGCCTCAATTTTGTGACACAATCCACGCCAAACGGACGACAGATTATTGACGAGTCCTATCCTACCTCAGAAGTCGAGTTCACGAGTCCAACAACTCTGTCGCCACCATGTCTGAATACCGGGATAGCCTCTTCCCTCGACGTCGATCTCCATCTCCATCTCCATCTCCGCCGGACTCCCCACACTCCACATCGGATGATGAACCGAGCAGTTTCCAAGTGCTATACGAGACGAGGCGCCAGGCGGAGCAGCACTTTGACAAGATGCAGGCTGAGCAAATGGACTACTTCGTCGGCGCGATGGGCAACCACCTAAACAGGGAGGAGCAGGAGGAGAGGGAGCGGGACGAGCACGCACTACGCCCGCGGGTCCCTGACCTGGACGACCTGGACAACATTCTGATCAACCGGGCCGAGCTGGATCATCTTTGGAACACGGACGACGGACTCCTGGGCGACGACTTTTTCGCCGCCCATGCCGAGAACCTGGTTGCTAAGATCACCCTGCTCGTCTCGTCACACTTTGTCCAGGGTCCAGTCACTATCCAAGACAACGTGTCGCCTTGGGGACTGAAGACTGGCGATGCAGAGGATACAGCCTTGGAGCAGTACGCCAAGCGCATCGCTCGCCCCGACATGGTTTACGAGAGGCCCTGGGACAATCTGCTCCAGAATGAAGATGCCCGTTTGCTGCTGCTTATGGGCATCATCATGCGAATGCTGGACGATCACGTCTTCTCGCGGATGCTGTTCGGCGCCACACTGGAGCAGGAGCAGGAGCTTCAGGAACTGGACAGAACTCAACTGGCAGACGACGGCAAGTACATCAGTCCAACGGACTCTAGACGTTCACTGACATGTGATGCAGGATTTGCGCGCTCTCGTGTCCGATCGGCAACGGTGAACCTCATGCTTCTCCGAAATGGAGGCATTCCCATCCACTTCTGGGACCGCGTCGATGAGCTCACCCACAGCATGGCCATGCAGCTGCTGCCGGTGCTGTCCTACGTCTGGATGTCGAAGCCGACACACTCCTACACTTTCAAGAAGTTCTACCAGCACCTGCACCACCAAGTAGCCTTTGCCGGGTGGTGGGCGGTTCAGATCCGTCGATCACACGCCATCGTCACGATCAAGTGGCCAACGCCTGGCGACCCATGGGAGGACAAGATGGAGAACGTGGGCAGCAGCATTTTCGATGTTTCGCAAATGGAAACGGATTTTGTCGATAGCGAGGCTGTCGCCGAAGGGCATAAGAGGCCCATTCGCCGTGCGAGGGTGCTCGTTGTCGCAAACCCCGAGATCAGACGGTATGTGCCACAGATCAGGGGTTACAACGACTTCCGCATCCTGAGGACGTTTGTGGGATGCTACAACGGGCTCTTCTTCGACCGGGACGATGAGAGGCAGTTTGAGCATCACGGCAAGGAGCCGAAGAACTTTGACACCAACCTGGTGCAGTACTCCCTTACACGGCGTTGGATCCGCGAGGAGGAGGAGCGGCTGGCGAGGCTGGCACTCCGTCGCCGTCAGCGTGTACCAGTGCTGCTCCGGGTCCTTATCCTGCTGTTCATCCGGTTCGTGCTGGTCTGGGCAACCGGTACAACAGAGAGACAGCTGTATGATACCTGGATTGCCCCGCAGGTTGCCAGGGCTCTGCAGGAGGCTTCCAAGAGGACCGCGGGTACAGGCAGATAGTGGCCAGGGGGCGGTCGTCGGGACAACTGAACGGCTCTTCAGAACTTGCAGGCATTCTTAATCCTCAGACACGGAGCGGTCTAAGGCCCCTGGACAAGGGCATGGGGTGGGACTGTGTTGGACTTGGCGTTGATGGGCAATGGCGTATTCAGGATTTTGAGCCGGACCGGATTCCGCAACCCTGTCGTATGTATGGACTTTGGGTGTTAGATTACTGAGTGGGCGTATTTCACCTTGTTCTGCCAACGCACCATGCAGCAGTCGAGCTTTAAGGGAGCCTGATGATTTGGTGGTCGAACTGCACCGCCAAGTTGATTTGACCGGTGTATTGACCGAACTCCATTGGTTTGACTTATGTATGCCGCTTCACCTGCCGCGGTGATGACTGCCGCGGGCTCTTGCGAGGGACCCTCGCCGACTCCGCGGTGATGATTTTGACAACCCACTTTTCCCGGCCTCCCCGTTCTGCTCCAGGATGCCGCCGCGCTGAGCCCTGGCTTTCCTGGCTTTCCCGCGCCAGAATGTCACTGAGGAGCGAAAGTGTGGGCGGCGAAATTCGGCAGAAACAGGCGCTAATGCGCGATAAGATAAGCGAGGCGGAGGCCCTTTCAAAATTCGGCTGGCGGGCTAGCCACAGCCGGGCTAGCGTCGTCCCCCAGGCGGCGGCCCAGCGAAAAAGTTCGCAGTCGAAATTTATTCGAGCCCCCCCAAAATTTTTGTCCGAGGCGACCTCCCATTTAGACCCCGCGCACCTCCTCTTCAACCTCCCCCCGTCTCGTCTCGACCTCTCAACCTCCCTCCCCCCTTCAGGACACTTACCGTTGGGCAATTCACACACACACCGAAAAAATGGCGGAAGAACTTTACGATGGTGCCGTCGGCATCGACCTGGGTGAGTTTTGTTTTTTCCATGCGCATGCGCGCACTCCGTCGTTCGATTCCCACACTTCACCGCTGCCGGGAGAGGGGAAACAAACTCTGGCACCGCACCGCCCGCCACTGCGATGCGAGGCGTCTTTTCCATCACCATCGACGACAGCCACCTTCAATCATCAATGCTCTGATGGAACAATGTCTCTGACGTCTCTCTTCCTCTACAGGCACCACCTACTCCGTCGTCGCCATCTACGAGGGTACCAATGTCGAGATCATTGCCAACGAGCAGGGTTCCTTCACCACCCCCTCCTTCGTCTCGTTCACCGAGAAGGAGCGCCTGATCGGTGAGGCCGCCAAGAACCTGGCTGCCATGAACCCCGCCAACACCGTCTTCGATGTCAAGTGAGTCTCTGTTCTGAAGGTCTTGTCGCCGTCGCCCCACTGACACACCACCCACAGGCGTCTTATCGGTCGTCGCTTCGAGGACCCCATCGTCAAGAAGGATGCCGAGTCGTGGCCCTTCAAGATCATCGACGATGGTAACGGTTCCCCCAAGGTCGAGGTTGAGTACCTCGGCGAGACCAAGTCGTTCTCCGCCCAGGAGATCTCCTCCATGGTCCTCATCAAGGTCAGTCCAGTCCCACCCCACAAACCCAACCCCTCCAATAAGCGGTGTGCTGACCCCCCGCTCAGATGAAGGAGATCGCCGAGACCAAGATCGGCAAGAAGGTTGAGAAGGCCGTCATCACTGTCCCCGCCTACTTCAACGACAACCAGCGTCAGGCTACCAAGGACGCCGGTGCCATCGCTGGCCTCAACGTCCTCCGTATCATCAACGAGCCTACCGCTGCCGCCATTGCCTACGGCCTTGGTGCCGGCAAGTCCGGCAAGGAGCGCAACGTCCTGATCTACGATCTTGGCGGTGGTACTTTCGATGTCTCCCTCCTCAACATCCAGGGCGGTGTCTTCACCGTCAAGGCCACCTCCGGTGACACTCACCTGGGTGGTCAGGACTTCGACACCAACCTTCTTGACCACTGCAGGAAGGACTTCACTCGCAAGACGAAGAAGGTGAGCCGATCTTCCCCCCTCCCAGTGGACGAATCTTTCATGAGGACGATTTCCCATGAGGACAGACCTCCCATGAGGACGGACCTCATATGAACACGAACAGGTGTGCTAACTCAATCACAGGACCTCGGCGGTGACGCCCGTGCCCTCCGCCGTCTCCGTACTGCTTGCGAGCGTGCCAAGCGTACCCTGTCCAGCGGTGCCCAGGCCACCATCGAGATCGACTCGCTCTTCGATGGCGAGGACTTCCAGCTCCAGATCACCCGTGCTCGTTTCGAGGAGCTCAACGCCAAGGCCTTCTCCGGCACCCTGACCCCCGTCGCCTCCGTCCTCAAGGACTCTGGCCTCGACAAGAAGGAGGTCGATGAGATCGTCCTTGTTGGTGGTTCTACCCGTATCCCCAAGATCCAGAAGCTCCTGTCCGAGTTCTTCGACAACAAGAAGCTCGAGAAGAGCATCAACCCCGATGAGGCCGTCGCCTACGGTGCCGCCGTCCAGGCCGGTATCCTGTCCGGCAAGGCCACCTCGGCCGAGACCGCCGACCTCCTCCTGCTCGATGTCGTCCCCCTGTCTCTGGGTGTCGCCATGGAGGGCAACATCTTCGCTCCCGTCGTTACCCGTGGCCAGACCGTTCCTTGCCTGAAGAAGAGGACGTTCACCACCGTCTCCGACTCCCAGCAGACCGTCAGCGTAAGTACAACTTGCTTTCCGTCTCAATATGGATCCAACTAACCCCATCTCAGTTCCCCGTCTACCAGGGTGAGCGTGTCAACTGCGAGGACAACACCTCGCTCGGCGAGTTCACTCTTGCCCCCATCCCTCCCATGAGGGCTGGCGAGCCCGTCCTCGAGTGTGTCTTCGAGGTCGATGTCAACGGTATCCTCAAGGTTACCGCCACCGAGAAGAGCTCCGGCCGCAGCGCCAACATCACCATCTCCAACTCCGTCGGCAAGCTGTCTTCCGGCGACATCGAGAAGATGATCAACGGTATGTGCCCATGTACAACAATGCAACTCGTCACAAATACTAATTCCCTGTTCCACAGACGCCGAGAAGTTCAAGACCAACGACGAGGCCTTCAGCAAGAAGTTCGAGGCCAAGCAGCAGCTCGAGTCTTACATCGGCCGTGTCGAGGAGATCATCTCCGACCCCACGCTGTCCCTGAAGCTCAAGCGCGGCCAGAAGGACAAGATCGAGCAGCAGGTCTCCGAGGCCATGGCCAAGCTCGAGATCACCGACGCTTCGGCCGAGGACCTCAAGAAGCAGGAGCTCGCCCTCAAGCGTCTCGTCACCAAGGCCATGTCCTCCCGGTAAATGTCCATCGGCTGACGCGCGGTCATTGGGTTGGTGAGGGGCGGGGCGGCTGCGGACGGTTTCTGTCTGTCAACCTAGCATCCAGGCCGTGGCCTGGCCCAATCCAACTAATAAGTTATGGATGGGCGGGTGGCCACGGGGGGAGCGCGCCGACAGATTGGGGTTCGGCTTGATGCTACCACAAAAGGCACTCAAAAGTTGCTCATTTTCTCTCACGGTCCACCTTCACTCACGACACCACACCTCGAATACCTCTAAGCGACCGTGCTAAGGCTCGACGGACGAGCCGGAATCCCCGCGTTGGGGGAGGGTTCCCCAGCATAGGGCAAGTTTTCATAGACTCTGTAGATTTGTTCAGGGCGACACGAAATGAGATCACG
This sequence comes from Plectosphaerella sp. P0831, assembly GCA_014635975.1. Taxonomy (NCBI): domain Eukaryota; kingdom Fungi; phylum Ascomycota; class Sordariomycetes; order Glomerellales; family Plectosphaerellaceae; genus Plectosphaerella; species Plectosphaerella sp. P0831. The sequence continues at coordinate 354,955 of JACAFV010000029.1, read as the reverse complement.
TCTGCACTCCACGATATTTCGACATTGCAATGTGAACGTTTGACGAGCGACGCGGCTAGGTAGTCGGCGCCGGGTTCCGTTTCGACCACTAGGCCGCAGGGGATTACTACGGCACGAGTGAGTAAGTGATTAGTGTGCAGGAGAGTCGTGGCTAGGCCGAAGTGTGCCGCTATTTCCGGGTCATGACCAAGCTGATGGTTAGTGGCGATGAGTAACGGCACGACATTGCGTAAACTTGAACTCGGTGGCTGCTAGATGGTGTCTGTCGTAGGTGTGGTATATAACGACAAAATCTCCTCGTGCTTGGTGTAAGTGAGCTCCAGACCAAAACATCTGAACGAACATGAATACTCACGAAGAAAAGCAAGATCCCGCCAACCGCCAGGACATTGGTGACGTCTTTGACGACGCATCCCATCGCCTTGAACCAACACTTTCGACTGCAACCTTGTCATCATCACAATCATCACTCTCAACAGCAGCAGCCAGACCTCCAGCGCCATCCAGAACTAGCACTCATGGCGTGGATGACGGCGATCATGATGGCCACCGACCCCACGATATTGAGGCGACATTCTCCCGAATCAGAACTGGTCGTCGCCGTGCTTCCTCGGCACACGCCAGCATCGCCCTCTCCCGACGAGATACGGTGATGTCGCGACTTCGATCCCGTAATGAAGTCCCGCCCTTCACCCACCCCCTCGCCAATGTCCCAACAACTCAGGATTCCCTCGTCTGCTTCGATGGCCACGACGATCCTTACCACCCGATCAACTGGCCCATGCGGAAGAAGGCCATCACCACCCTTATCTACGGCTTCGTCACCATGACTGCAACCTGGGCTTCTGCCTCCTATGCTGCCGGCACACCCCAAGTCGCCGAGGAGTTCCACATTGGCGAGCAAACAGCTACACTCGGCACGACGTTGTTCCTCCTCGGCTTTGGCCTAGGCCCCCTTCTCTGGGCGCCCATGTCCGAAGTGTATGGGCGGCGCATGGCGGTCCTGCCGCAGATGTTCGTCGCAAGCTGCTTCTCCTTTGCGTCCGCCACGTCAGCCAACTTCCAGACCCTCATCCTCACGCGCTTCTTCGGCGCCCTGTTCGCTTCAGCCCCTGTTACGAATACTGGCGGCGTCATGGGAGATCTCTTCAGCCCGGCACACCGAGGTATTGCCATGTCAGGGTACGCCCTCGCCGTCGTTGGCGGCACGACCGTCGGCCCTATTGTCTCGGCAACGTTTGTCGCCAACCCCTCGCTCGGATGGCGGTGGACGGAATACTTCACCGGCATACTGCAGGCTCTGATGCTTGTTGTCGCCGCTGTGTTCATAGATGAGAGCTATCCTCCAAGCCTTCTCGTCGTCAAAGCTCGCCGTCTACGCCACGACACTGGCAACTGGGCTCTTCATGCTCGCTTCGAGGAGTGGGACGTTGGCCTCGCCGAGCTTGCCCGGAAATTCCTCCTTCGGCCTGTACAGCTCCTCGCCACGCCCATCTGCTTTCTCATCGCCTTCTACGCCAGCTTTGTCTTCGGCATCCTCTACCTGCACCTGGGCGCTATCCCTATTATCTTCGGCGAAGTCCGCGGCTGGTCAACCGTGGTAGCCATGCTGCCCTTCCTGGCACTATTCCTCGGCGCCATCGCCGGTGCCGGCATCAACGTTTGGAACCAGTTCATCTACAATGCTCACTTCCGCGCTGCCGGCGACCGTGCTGTTCCCGAACGACGCCTGCCGCCCATGATGCTGGGCGGGTGCCTCTTCGCCGCGGGCCAGTTCATCACGGGTTGGACGGCGGATCCGCGCGACGCTCCGTGGATCGCCCCAGTCATTGGACTTTTCATGACGGGCTGTGGCTTCTTCATGATCTTTCAAGCGGCGCTCAACTACCTTGTTGATACGTTTCAGCTGTACGCCGCCAGCGCCGTGGCGGCAAACACCTTCTTGCGGAGCTGCTTCGCTGCGGCGTTCCCGCTCGTGGTGTCGCCTTTGTACCACAACCTGGGTGTCGGGCCAGGTTCAAGCATCTTTGGTGGTGTTGGGTGTCTGCTGATCCCAGTTCCTTTTGTATTTTTCATCTATGGAAAGCGCATTCGGGCGTCGAGCAAGTGGAGCAAGGCGAGCGTGTATTGACGAAGCTCGGGATTGAGGACGGTCGCGTCAATTCATGATTGACCTCGACAGCATTGATGTATGGCGCCACAAACGCCTAAACCTGGCTGCTTCCTGGAGGTAGTGAAAAGAAATTCCGCCCTCGGCGTTCTTCTGATCCTATTTGAACCTGGAGAACGCTCCCCCTTCCCGGACGTATGTCAGGGGTACTATTCTGAGCCTGACCAGCCATCGACCTCCGGAGCCGTTCGGTCAGATATATACAAACAGCCGCAGGCACCTGGAGTTATCGACCCTGAAATCGATAAGGATGAAATTGGCCGAGTCAATTATGTGTTGTCGCGGCCTCCTCGAGAGAGACACGAGCCTGCAAATGTCCCCATGCCGGACTGGTTCCAGGCCGATCAAGTTTCCCTCTGTGTGGAAGCCGTCTTGTCACTTGATGAAGAAGGCGTTCAGACTGTCCTCTGCTCCGTCATCGGATCTACATGTCCTTCAACGTGGAAGAAAATGGGACATGGGTCGAATCCAAAGCTTCTTATCGCCAAGTTCTTCGACCCCCTCCATTACCCATACAGCATCGTCGAAGAGGCTGATAAAGACTACGCACACGAGGCTGCCGCGTACTATCAGATCCACGCGCGCCGTCAACATCCCGTCTTCAAGGAGAAGCCTGGCATGGTTCCGAAGTTTTACGGCACATGGACGACTAGCGTTCTCAGGAACGAGGAATCATCGAGCAAATTCGCCAAGATCAAGTCGACCTTATTCAGTTGGACGAAGCTCAAGTGCCTTGCACTATCGATGCTATACTCTTGGACGTTAAATTATCCTGGTCGATCGGGATTTTCTATTGCAAGAAAGTTGCTGCGTTATGAGGCTGAGCTAGGTCTGGACACAGACGAAGACACGGATGAAGGCTTAAACGAGGAACCTGAGGAGCGTGGACCTCAACAGTCCCGATCCATCCGGATTGTTCTCATGGAATTTATCCCCGGGGAATCTTTGATGGGTCTTGCTGGCGGAGACCATGCAACGGAAATGCGAAAGATTCTCAGTGCTGACGAAAACAATCCTCGCAACAACCCTTTCGTGGATTCCGTCTTCGCCAATATCGTCGATAGCGTGGTACGACTCCAGGTTCTTGGCTTGAGAAACCTGGACCTGGAGCCTTCCAGCATCTTGGTCTCGAAAAAGGGGCGTGTTGTTTTGACAAACTTCTCGCAAGCTCAAGTCACAGCGCACACCAAGATTGGCTGGCACCTCTTCGAGCGTCTTAAAAAGCCGCTTCATCCTGAATACATAAAAGTCGACAGGTTTTCAGACTTGGTGGGCTGGTTTCCACCTCACTGGATCACTTCGCCGAACCAGCGTTTCCCCGACATCAACTACGGCGATGACGACTATGACGAGGACCATATCGACTACGAAGACGAAGACGAGATGGAGAACGAGTTTTTAAGATGGACACGCGAACGGTTTCCTCCCCATGAGTATACTCTTGCAGAAGAAGCCTACCGCATCAGCGACGAGTTGAAATGGGAAGAAGCTCTGGAAGAGCAAGAACAGAATGAAGAGGAGGAAATGCTCGCTAGGCCAGACTTCCTAGCATACAATACTGCCTGGAGAGCCACCAAGCATAAACGTCGATGGCGAGGATAATTAGGAGGGTGGCAACCGACTCTCCACTTGGCGGCAGTGGTGCCGTCGATATTCGTAAGACGACCGGCGATAAAAACATTAACCCCGCACCCTCTATTTTACTACCTAGGTATTTTAAGTATCAATAGGTAGCGTCAACTCCCGGCACCCCCAACATCCATCAAACACCATCCGCTCTCGTTCAAGATTTTTTCCATCGCGAAGTAGGTCAATCATCTACCAGACCTATCTGAAAGTATATTAAACGATACGCAGATTAGTCACCGCATTTGATCGACCACAGCAGTACATCAATCACAGCATCAGATCGACCGAGGTGGTGGATCATCAACAGAGCAGCAACAACGCCCTCTCCTCATTATCACCATGTCTTTGTCTGGAAATTACACCCAAGGCTACTCCAAAGCCACCACAGGCACCCATGCCTCTCGAACGGTGCAATCCGATGCATCATTCCTCCTCGCTCACATCAAGCCCGCGGACAAGATCCTTGACGTCGGCTGCGGTCCCGGGAGCATCACCGCAGGTTTCGGCCCCCTTGTGCCCCAAGGCTCCGTCCTAGGGATCGACTTGTCCGACGACGTTCTTGCCGCCGCCCGCGACGCACTCCCAAGGGACATCACCAACGTCACCTTCCAAGCAGCAGACCTCCTTGCAGGCCTTCCGTTCCCGAATGACTCCTTCGACGTCGTCTTCAGCTCCCAGCTATTTCCCCATCTGTCATCCACGAAGATGAAGCTCAGCGCCCTCGTTGAAATGAAGCGCGTGCTGAAGCCTGGGGGTATTCTTGCCACTCGCGATGCGGCGGAACTTCACTTCTACCCGAGGAAGTACCATCTCGACAAGCTTTGGGGAGAGAACACGCGCAAGGCGCACAACCACGGCGAGGAGGATGCGGAGGATGAGGATGTCAAGGGGTTTCCTGGTGGTATCATGCCTGCGCTGATCAGGCAGGCGGGATTTGATGCCTCCAAGATCAACGTCGGGGCCGGGACGACGGTGCACTCGGGGGCAGAGACGCGTCGGCGGTATGTGGATGGCAATCTGGGGAGACTGACCCAAGGGGACTCTTTCAGAAAGAGTTGGGCCAGGGCTCGGATTTCAGAGGCTGAGATTCATGAGACGGAGGATGCTCTTCGTGCCTGGGGGGCCGATGAGGACGCGTGGTATGTGGCTCTTCAGGCCGAGATCGTGGCCGAGCTGTAAAAAGTCCGAGACACTCCCTTTGCCTCATGGTCATCTGAGACAAGGCATTGTTGACGTCACATTCCCCAAGAGAGAACTTGTCTCATAGCACCCCGCAGAAGAGGAATAGATGCGGCATATGTCCTCCCTCCCGATGCCATCGCGAATTGCGTCTTGTGCTAGACGATGTATACATTGAAAACCAGAACATGCCGGCCAACTCCAAACGCCAGCAGAAGTTCAACTTCCATGCCGTATCCCTAGAAGAAATCGCTCAGATCTGTGACCGTGGGCGGGTGAAACGTCCCCGCGACCGACAGCTGGCGTGTCCTTGTCATGTTGACACCAACAAGCTTCCAAGCCACAATCCCCTCTTCAACCTTTCCATACTTTCCATCTCCCGCACGATAAAGGAAGAAGTAGCTCAGCACAGGGTCAGAGACCGAAGCAGCTCGAGCGAAGAAAGCGTCGGCGTCATTGCGGACGAAGCGCTGGTCGTTCTTGTCGTATGGGCTGATCTTTCGGACGGCATCGACGAGGCGCTGGTCAAAGTAGAGCTGGCCATTATGTGTGACGACGTTGTTCTGGATGGTATTGTTGCGCAGCCACTCGGCGTAGTCGGGGTGGTGAGTTGCGATGTGAACATGAGGAGTACGGCCGGAATAGTGCCCGGGGAAGACGAGAGGAAGATGACGGCACCATCGTCGTTGGTTGGGAGGATGCCGCGGCTGAAGGTCTTGTCGATGTTGTCGGGGTCGGATGGGGAGGAAACACCTGAGTAGTGGCCGGCGGCGTTGGTTGCTGTAGGATGAAAAGTCCGCTGGTGTTGCTAGGGGGGAGGGGGGAGGGACTTACTCCAGATCTCTACGAAGACGCCGGCTTCAACTGGCTCGCAGGTCTCCACGTCGATGATTTGAAGGTCGTAATAGACCTTGACACCTTGTTGCTCGTCGGTGAGGTTGCCACGGAGGTGCTGTCCCTCAACATCTGGGCTCGTTAGCAACATGCAAAGCACTCATGGGGGAAAACTCACAGAAAGGGCCCTCGGTGACTTCGGGCATGAGAACACATCCGTCGTCGCGGGTCGCAAATATCTCCTCCTGGGATGATCCTAGACCGACAGAGTTGTCCTCATGATCGGTGGCGAGAACACTCCTGACGTCCTCGAGGCTGCTGCGCTTGGCATGCGAGCTCGCCATGGTTGAGCGACGGTGCATGGCTCGAGCGAGAACACCATTTGCCTCAAGCTTTTCGGAGCAATGAGCGAGATTCATCGTGTTGAGGGCGGCGAACTCCTCATTCTGAGCCAGCTCTCTCCTCTCGGAGGCAGGGTCCGCTCCGGGGTGTGCAGCGACGAGGCCGACTGCAAGGGCAGCGACTAGACCGTTGAAGATTCGGCCAGGGTTCATGTGAGGAAAAGCAAGCATGACGAATAATACTTTGAAGAGAAGAAGCAAGTGAAAGCTGTGGTGACTTGTCGCAAAGGCACTTGACCTCTTCTTGAGCAAGAGGCAGAGGTGGGGGCGGGGTCAGCGAGGGTGAGGAATGTTGGTGACGACGGCTTTCCCCAGAGGAGCGAGGGACTGGAATCTAGAGGCTTAATAGGACCTGGGGAAATGGGAATGACGATCTAGCACTCCGATCTTCAATTCACCTGCGGCAGGTCCTGGGACCTGAACTAGGGAGGGCATCGACGCGTCGCTGGCGTTAGTGAATACTGGAACAAAGGCATCGACGATTCCCAGGAAAGTCCGGACTGTCTCAAATCAACGGAAAATGGAATGGTGCTCTGTTGCTTGCTGTTTGTATGATTGAACAATGTCCATTGACTTCCATGCCAGCTGCTGTTTGCTCAATCCATCGGCCTTCGCTTGGGCAGTGGAGGGGGAGGGCCGTCGTCGTCGTCGTCGGCCCCCTCATGCATTCGAATAGGACCATGATCATCCTCATGCTGATCATCGTGCATCCGAATAGGCATGTCGTACTCCTGCATCTTGACCGGCCCGTGGTTTTCCTCCTTGACGGCCTTGGCCTCTTCCGGTATCTCGTCGTCGTCCAGCTCGCCCCGCTGCTTCCTGACAATGTCCTCGTCTTGCTCAATATCGCCACTGTCACCCTTGACATCGGGGAATCCACAGCGTGTCAAAATCTGTGCAATCAAATCCGGGTATCGCAGGTGTCCGGCTACTTCGTCGCTGAGGTCTAGGTTCTCCAGTCCGGGGACACCCTTGACGGGCTGTAGCCCCGCGATGCCGAACTGCAGGGAAGTAGCGCGGTAGAGGAAGCCAAGGATGTAGTCGTTCTCCGAGTAGACGTTGAAGACGCGACCAGCAACGACGGAGCGTAGAAGCGACCAGTGTTCTGTGTCTGAAGGGGTCGGTGCGCCGATAAGGACAACATTGTCGACGAGGCCAAAGGCGCGGCGCTCGGCGAGTGTCCGGAGACACGAGTGAATGGCGCGGGCACCGAGGGAGTAGCCGACGAGTGTGACAGGGCGCTCTCCCTGGGCGCGATTGATGAGAGCGTCGGCAAGGACACGGCCCGTCTTTTCGGATCGGTTGCGGGCCAGGTTGAAGGGGTTGTCGATGTTGGAGGCCGTCTTGAGGAGGTAGACTGGCCACATGATGGCTTGTACCGAGGCGAGGACCGTCCGCTTGAGGATCTCCGACTTGACGTACTTCCATGCGTAGTCGCTAACGAGGCTATCGAGGCAGTTTCCCAGCTCGATGAGGGCTTTCATCTCGTACCGCAGGGCGAAGACTTCCGACTCGTCGCCGAGGACCTCCCAGGGCTTGGTGACGTCTTGTTCGTCCTTGAGCCATCCGTTGACGCCGATCGTGACCCTCAACCGTATTGTCTGCTTGTCCGCGGGGCTGGCGTCAGTCCCTTCCGTCTCAGGACCCTTCAAGGGGATGAACTTGAAGTCGTTAACCTCCTTGGCGTAGGCGTCCATCATCTCGCCCGTCATCTTGGCTCCATAGGCTCCAAAGAGAGTCCCAACCAGGGCACCATTTGCCCAGAAGATGCCCAGGAAGGATGCTACGCCACCGAGACCGACGCTTCCCATGATGCCACCTAGGGCACCTGCAACGATAGGGGCCGCCAAGCCACCTGTCACACCGATGACAGCAGCGCCTGCGACCGAGGCCAGGCCGACTTTCCAGAAGCGCGAGGTCTGATTTTCCTTGCGCCGCTTCTCGGCCTCCGCATCGGCAGACATTGTGCTGGCGGCGGCAGCGTTCTTGGCAGGGGTGCCGTCTTTGCCCTTGGCAGTGGACGCCTCGACAAGGTACTTGGCAATCTCCGTCTCCTCTGTGATGAGCACAGCGAGGGGTAGCTCGAGGGAGGAGGTGAGATGCAGGGCCAGAGTTCTCGAGTAGGCTGAGTAGCTGCCAGTGGACAGCATGATGAGCAGCATGCAGCTGAGAAGCTCTCTCCTATCCTCGATGGGCACGGTGGTCAGGCGGGTGGACGCGGGGCGGTAGTGCTGCTGCAGGATGGCCACGTCGGTGGCATTGTGCGAGGCGGAATTTTCGGTTGTTCCAAAGGCAGATGCGTCATTACCAGAAGCTGACTGATCTTTCCTCATCTTGGCGACTTCTTCCTGCCGCTGGCGTCGGGCTTCGAGGATCTTCTTGTCATCGTGCGTCGAGGTGATCTCCTTGAGTTTCTTGAGGACCTCCTTCCGCCAGTCGTCGAAGTGGCTGAGAGCTGCTTTGCGGATGTCAATCAAATCTCTTGAGATTCCGGCAGCTGTCCCGGAGTCGGACTTTTTGCGTCCTGCGTTGAAGCTGTTGCTGATGCCATCTCCAGCCTGGTCGGGGTCCTTGCGTTCACCATCCTCGGGCTTCGTGGTGGGAGTGCGTTTGAGAGTTTCCAGGTCCAGTTCTGAGCGCATGGATGAAATGATGGAGTCGACGAGAGAGTAGAAAGCGGTTCGTCGTGCGTCATTGCAGACGACCAGAATCTGGCGGGGGTCGGCTGCTGATGGGGCCATGATGGAGGGGTAGCCGTCAAGGCCGGGCTCCTGCAGCGTAGATGGGGAGTACTATTCAGAAGAGAAGAGCAGTGGAAACAATTAGAAAGAAGCGGCTCGAACAGTTCTAGCATGCAACGCTGGCAAAAGGTCCAAACGGTGATGGCGAGTGACAGGCGAGGGAGTTGATGCTGATGATGTCTGGAGGGTGGACAAGGGAGGGCATCAAAACCGCTACGTCATTGGACGGCACGGCCCCAACTGCGGGCAGGCAGACGGCAACAGCTCGAAGCGGATTACCTAAGCCTTCTGGATCACAGTCTTTGTCCATCACCAAGTCCTGCCCGCTCCTTCACCTTTTCATCCTCGATCAATCAAACAACGCCTCAGGCTCTATTCAACCCGCAACTGATAACTTCAAGTTCTACCAACCCACGATGCATCAATCCATTAAACACGCACGAGAATCTTTCCCGTCGCACTGCCCGCCTTGATCCGCTCAATCGCTCTGGGCATCTCGTCAAACTCCAGCCGCGAATCAACCACCGTCCTGACCTTGCCCTCCGCCATCCACTCAGCAATCTGCTCAAACGCCGGCCGGTTGCTCGCCGCAAAGTACGCCTCAAACTTGGCCTTGCCTCCTCCCAGATTCGACGGGCAAAAGCTGTACTTGCCAATCGTCATGATCGTCGACAGCGACACGCCGCCTGGTACCATGACGAATTTGCCCGTGTCTTTGAGGAAGGCAGATGAGGCGGCGTACAGGCCCGTCTCGGCACGATACGCGTAGTCGAGAACCAGATCGAACGAGTCTTTGCCGCGTCGTCGTAGGGCAGTGAGGAGGTCTTCGGTGCGGTAGTCGATGACTTCGTCGGCGCCCAATTGCTTGCAGAGGTCCATCTTGCTCGTCGAGCATGAAACCGTCACCTTGCACCCTTTCGCCTTGGCGAACTGGATCGCGAAGGTTCCCACGCCGCCGGTACCCCCGTTGATGAAGACTGAGTCGCCCGCTTTGGAATTTGGGACCACCGTCTGATACGCAGTCACTGCGGCCGTGCCAACGCCCGCCGCCTCGTCCCAGTCGACGTTCGGAGGGAGAAGCACACAGCCGTCGATATTGGCCGTCGTGTACTCGGCCATGGACCCGGGCATGCCCTTTTGCGTGTCGACACGACCAAAGACACGGTCGCCTGGGCGCAGGCTTGTGACTTCGCTGCCAACAGATACGACTTCGCCGCTGTAGTCCATGCCGGAAATGGGGCTGGGCTTGACCATGGCTCGCGTCGGCCAGGGGAGCTCCGAGAAGATGGGATCCGCAGGGTTGACTCCCACGGTCCTGACCTTGATGAGTAGCTGTGTTGGTTTGAGGGGCGACGCTGGAAGAGGCGCGTCTCTGATAAGAGTCATGCTTTTTTCGAGAGGAAGTTTCGGTGAGAGGTGCATCCAAGCACGCATTGTCTTGGGGCTGGCCATGATGATCGGCTTGAAACGAGTGATGATGAGGTGGGTTGATGAACCGTCTTCATTCGGCATTCCTCCAGCTTCTTATACATCACCGAAAAGAACCGCTATCAACCTCGGAAGCCCAGAATCATCGGCTTCTTCCAGTGCACAATGCCAATCTACTGCTCGACTCGCATCCTGACAGCATGAAATCTCCAAGGTCGTCGTCTTCGTCGTGTCGCGGCCCTACCAAGCCTCGGAGGCTTAAGTCCGTGCGGTGCGATCGTCCTAAAATCCGCTTGCCCGTGCCTCGCCTGGGCCCCCGAGTCATGCCGTATCTTATACGCTGGCCTCACCCCACCAGCCGTGATCCGGCTCTCCATTTCCTCCCGCGTCACCACTGCAGTCGCACGTATTCATTACGACAGAGACAATACGGCGCCATACGACACCCACATCGCACCCCGTCCCGCAGCCATGCGAGCCGCAGGAATGGACGAAGAGACCCCAAGTGCCGACAGTTCGAAGCCGTCGAGGCGGCGTACTCGGAGGCCGCACCAGAAGTCCCGAGAGGGCTGTGTTCAATGCAAGGATCGTCATGTCAAGGTTTGTCTCCAGACTCCCGCCCACTGCCGCACGACGTATGCTAACACGGCCCCAGTGCAATGAGCAACACCCTCAGTGCCGGAGCTGCCAGAAGATGGACCTTCGCTGCAGCTTCTCCTCTCCCGCCCCGGTCCCCGCCTCTATGCCGCTGAATCCGGACAGCTTAATGGACCTCGAGCTGCTTCAATACTGCCACCGCCGTCCAGGCCCGGGCCATGACTCTGTCAGCCTCGGCTTCACTCACCATTACCTCCTCAACAGCATTCTTTCCCTCGCCGCCCTGCAGCTCCACCGCGAGGCGCCCTCACGCGAGAAATGGTACGCAAGGGCCGTCGGCCACCAGCAGGCCGCCCTGGCCAGGGCAAGGCCGCACTTGCAGAAGCTCGACTCCTCACAGCGTAAAGCCCTCGTAGCCTTCTCCGCATTCACCTCCGTCTACACCATCGCCGAGCCCCTAGCCCGCCCCGGTCGCATCTCCCATTCCAAACCAGAATTCGATGCCGTCAAGGAGATCGTCCACTCTTGCCGCCTTGCCCGGTCATCCACGGCTTTTGTGCAGCACCACCTAGCCCAGGAGATAGCCACAGACCCCTATCTGATGTACAAGTACGGCAAGCGGCAGCGAAGCATCCCCGACGGCCTCGACACTCAGTATCCCCAGCTCGTTGACCTGCGTGCCTTGATCGACAAGCACTGTCCTCCCGAGCGGAGGGAAATCTGCGTCGATGCCGCCACTATACTCTTTGCCGGTATTGCCGGGCTTCAGAGGGGCGATAGGGAGTCACAACCTGGGGCAGCGTGGGACTGGACAATTGGTGTTGACGACAGCTTTCTGGAGCTGTGTATCGAGGAGAACCCCGCGGCGCTCGTGATCCTGGCGCATTACGCCGCGCTCATGACCATGGAGGGGGATGCGTGGTTTTTGAGGAAATGGCCGTCGGTGCTGGTCAACTACATCTCGCGCCGGTTGGGAGATGGATGGAAGGAGATGGACTGGCCTCGAAGTGTGGTTTTGGGGTCTTCGTTGGAGATCCCGAGTCCTGAGCATACGCCAGCGTCTGAAACCAGAATTGGCGTCACGGTCTAGGCTGACCTGGAATCGAACCTCTTCTGCATACCTGCATCCGGCCGGGTGAGATTGTTCACATCTGGAACGGAAGTATGGACGCGCTGGACAGGTCAATCGACATGACAGGAGGTTGGCAAGGTTGAGTGAACTTCCGAGTCGGCCAACCGTCATCGGACGCGGCACGGCCTCGCCTGCGTCCTACTTTGCCAAGCCCTCCTGTCTGCCCAACTATGCATGACGATGGTTGGTACGTCAGGCTATGGTCCTTCTTTAACATACTCGGAGCTGGAGTCATATAATAATCCTGCAGGAAGCAGATACTGGAATACCGAATTCGGCATACAGCCTGCGTGCACGATAGGTGGCCGCCTTAGGTCTGGCCTTCTCTCGCCCACGACCCCGCTTGCGTCTTCGAGTTCCTCTTGAAGGGAGTCACTGGGGTGTGAACTTGCTGGGGCGGAGGAGAGTATCTACCGACCTTAGGTAAGTCTCTTCCGGTTTATCATGGGTGGCTGCTCATAGCTTGGGTATGATTCGGGACGGGCGAGTGGTTCGTAGCTTGTGTTACATAGGCCTAGGGTCTTTCATCTACCAACTGCCTTATTTTCCGTGATGGTACAAGAGTGATCAAAATAATAGTTTTTGAGGCGGCTGGGCCTAAAGCAGCCTCTGAAATTGCTACTGAGACCTGAAAACTTATGGACCCTTGTACTTGACGTACTCTGGTACTTCCGATGTTAGTGACGTCTTGCCTGGTGACCTGCCTTTTGACCTGTCGATGGGCTGTCGACAGACTGTATCGACCGATGGACTGTATCGTTCGATGGGCTGTATCGTTCGAAGAACTGTGTTTCTTAACAATCATGGCTGACCTAGATGTTTGACCCGCCGTTTACCACAAATATCGGAAGGGGCAGACCTTTGAGACAGCCAGAAAAGCCACGAAACTCAAGCTGAAGCCACAACCATGTATGGCGTTTGAGGAGGACCTGATCTTTTCCTTTGGCATTATGTATAAAAGCAGTTCAATACCTCCTCATTCATTCAATGTTGCCCAATCTTGACCATACCATCCAGTTTCTTCTCTTCTCCTGTCCATCCGCCTTCTGCCTCAACTGACAAGATCCCCGATTACATGATGGGCATGCCCCCATCTCCCATGTACTGCGAAGGCACGATACTCAGACTTCAGATCCACCGCCCTCCGGAACCATTTGGCCACTGTTACTACAAGCACGGAGAAACACCTGGCATCGCCGCGGTAAAATACGAAGACCGAGCGGGCTTTTGCCCCCAGGACTTTGTGTTCGCTCGTCATCCTCGCGAAAGATACGAGCCGTCTATATTCAAGCTGCCACCATGTTATGAGGATGGACAGGCCCTCACGCTGGAGGTTCGATCGGTCATGTCCTCGACTTTGACCCGTGGGGCTCACACCGTGCTCTGCCGCGTCCACGGAGAAGCGCCTAAAATCTGGAAGAACATGGGGTACGAGAGCCCGCCCATCTACGTTACAGCCAGAATTTTTGATCCTCTACACTATCTCGGACATGGCCTTGTCTACAGAGCTGATTACGAGTACGCCCAGGAGGCAGCTTCTTATTATCAGATCCACGCGCGTCGAGACCGTCCAGTCTTCATGGACAATCCTGACATTGTGCCCAAGTTCTATGGCACTTGGTCTACTACCATTTGGAGGAATTCGAAACCCACCAAGAGTATCACCAGGTCGAAACTGCAGTCATTATTCCGATCGGTCACCCACAGACACCTGAACGGTCGAGTCAAGTATCAAGCGGATGGCGATCCGAAGAGCCTGGTTGTCCATGAGTACCGTCCTATTCGAATCGTCCTCACTGAATACTTTTCTTCATGGACAATGAACAAACTCTGCCGCAACATGCCGAACCCTGACTCCAACTCGAAGACACACGTCATACCGGACAAGAAGAGGTTCAAGAGCCAAGAAGAATCCCTCGACATATTCGCTCAAGTCCTCGACAACTATTCAAGACTCCTTAATCTAGGCATCTTCATGCGAGGACTGGGTCTCAAGAACGTCATAGCGACCGACGACCAGAAAGCTGTCATTGCAGACTTCTCTCAAGCCTGTGTTATGCCATACACCAAAATTGGCTGATTTGCCCGCGAATTCCTCTCGAAGCCGAATCATCCCAGTCATGAGATCAATATCAGACAATATGAACAGTTTTCTGGGTGGTTTCCGCCAGAGTGGCCATCGAAAAGTGGTGGGGTGGAGTTTGAGGACTGGGCGAGGGAGAAATTCCCATGCAAAAACTACACAAGCCTCGAAGAATTCAACCGGCTGAAGAAGCATTCCGGCTGGAATGACATGGCCCTCCAATACAAACAGAGGCACATACACCTTGCTACTCAAGGAAAATGTCATCACACCACCGAATGAATCGAAGCCCGAAAAAGAGTGCTTTAATGTCCGCCTGTTAAGGCCTGACGGGACACTCAAGTCTTGGGACGAAATCCATGAAGAGTACCTCTATCTCCAGCCTCAAACTTTTCGATTCCAAGACAATTGAACTTACCGCCATCCGAGTCCGGTTAGTTGAAGCTTGGACTAGACGTCCCTGAACTGACTTGCCATTTGGTTGGGCTTGGAAATACAATGGCGCCAGAAAAGTTTGCTAGACAATATCTGCGGGTCAATCGGTTGGGAGAAGTTTGAAGTAAGGCGAATCACTTGCAGCATTCAAGGCTAAGATGGTATTACTGTATTTTACTTCAAGCACGAGTACCATGCTCTAAGGCCACTTGTTCTACAGGCACCAGTCGTACCTGTCTCAAATGCCATGCCAATCATTCTGGTCAACAGACGCGCTCGCAGAGCTGTCATCCGGACGTCCTCATGTGTATGCCAATGCTATGCCGTGCCGCCCCCCAGATGAAAAGAAAACCCATTTCCCCGCTCTACTCCTGCCCGTACGAGAACATAGCCTGATGCTCCCACCGCAAAAAGTCCCCGAGGTCGTGACCGAGATTGTATCCCATTGGTACCAGCTCCGCCTCGTCGCCCTCCCCGACAAAGACCAGGTCCATCATCGGGCTCTGTGGCAGACTACCGGTGCTGTCTCTGTTGTTTCCCGGGCGCTTGGGAGGGCCTTCGAGTGTCCACCGCTTGATCTTGCACTGTCCGTTGCCTGGGGCGAAGCGTGAAGCGTCGACGCTGCCCTCGTTCCAGAAACCATGAGGGAACTCGTTTGCGACGGGGATGGGGAGGTCGATGTCGGGGTCGGTGGCGCTTGATGATGCGGAGCTGTACTCCCCGGACTCTCCACGGGGATGCACGGACCTGGGCGATCCCATGGGTGTGATGCCAGCTGACACGAGGCTGCCGGCATGTTCAAAGCCGAATTCGTCGAACCAGGCGGACAGGTCATCGAGGCCATCTTCGTCGCGGTGGGTGAAGTCGGACGAGCCCGAGATAAAGTCGCCCGCGCCGCCGAGGATCGCCATCTGGAATGCGGTCCAGTCCAGGGTGTCGTCAATGCTCATGCACTGGGGCACGTCGGGCTTGGGGAGGAAGATTCGGCCATGGCGAAATGTCTGCATGTTCATGGTGTATGGGGTCGATTGAAAGTAGATGGCCTCGTCGTCGACAATGGGAGAGTACCAGGCAGATGGTTCCTGCTTCGGCGTCGGTGTTTTCGGGACGAGGACCTCGGGGATCGTTGGTAGGGGTTGCGACACGTATGTTGACTTGAGGACGGGCCTTGCTGAATTCTTGGGTGGCAGTGTGGGAGCAGCCAACTCCTCTTGCGTTGTGTCTTGCTCGGTGCTTCTTGTCGTGCTCGGCTGTTTCTTCGGAAGCGAAAAGTCGCAGCGAATAGGCCTTTCTGGTGTTGGCAGGGTTTGGATGCCCGTGTCTACGCCTGACGAGCCAATGCGCGCGGGAAGGTCTTGGAGGTGGAATGCGTCCACCGGTGTCTCGCTGTCATCGTCCGTGTCTGCTGTCGAGAGAGTCTCTCGTGATGCGTTCTGTCGAAGCTGGTACTCCTTGCTGGCCCTCACCACCTCGAGACGCTCCGGCGTCAACATCTCGTCGGCCTCAATCTTCCTCAAAAAGTTGCCCTTCAGGATGTCGGTGACGCTCTCTCCAAGCGCCCAGCGTGAGACTCTTGCTGAAAGTGAGGTAACGTTGACTTTGGTCTTCTTGGACTTTCTCGACTTGGTGCGCTTGACTTTGGATGCTGTTCGTATCGGTGACTTGAGAGAAGGGGATGTGATGGATGAGGAGTTTCGAAGAACGGTCTGATGGGGTCCATCTGTAGAGATGCTTGGGCGGCCAAAGGCAGGCGACATTGTAGTCTTTGCGGTTGTTCCGTTCGGGGTGGCCGGGAGGGACGACAGGGTGGGGAGGTCTGCCAGTGCGGAGCCCACGCTCTTGAATGCGTTGTCTGTCTCCCGGATGAGCTGCTGGATATTGTCGGCCAGCTCGTCCGCCTCGGCGGGACGGCCCTTGTCTGCAGGGCGTTCCATTTCGGAATCAGTACTCGATGAGCCCCTGGGCAGAGCCTCGATATGCCCCGAGCGGGAAGGGCTGCTGGGGCCTGAGGCGATGCGCGTCCTGCCCAGGGAGGAGGGTGTTGCCATTGGGGGCGGGCTGGGTGATTGCTTTGGCGGCGCGGGGAAGACAAAGCGTTTGCGCTCTGAAAGACGCTTCAGGGTTGCGGGGCTTAGGGAAATGTCGACACTGCCTCGGGGCAGACAAAGGCTGGCCTTGCGGTTGCTTTTCACCGGGGTGCGTGGTTGGGGCTGGGACTCGGTGTCGGACAAAGACCCGTCGGACGATTCCTCCCAGAGGTAAGAGAGAGGCGGCAGCGGTCGAGTCGGCCGATATACGCTTTGAGATCTCTGCATCGGAGCGCCCAGGCCTTCGGGAGATGAATCCCGGGGCGTATGTTGCCCGTGTCCAAGCTCCGTCATATCGTGTAAGTCGACGGAAGGTTTAGGTGTGGGTGAGGTGATCCCGAAGGGTCAAAGCTTGGGCAAGACAACGGGTCGGGCAAGCACCATGTGTTGTACTGTAGTGTGACAGAAATAGAGGGCACTGGAAAAGAGGCTGTTCGCATCAGGACTCGAGAGAGAAGGCCTCGAAGTGAACAGACTCTTTGGCGATTACTCGTGGGGATGTGCCGGAGTCATATGGACAAAGGGAACCGGCGGCGTAAACGGTCGACCTCACAGACGACAGACAGGGGGGCGCACGCCGGGCAGCAGCGTGTCCGGCTTCTTCTCCTTCTGGACCTGCAGGTGGGTGGGACAGACTGAATAGCCCCCCCTTGGAGGGGGGCCACCCCGGGCGGCGGGTGTTTGTCCGTGGTGACGACGGCGGGCCGGCACCTCGCACCACGGGGGCGCTGAAGAAAGGCGGCGCGCGCGGACGGGTTCGTTGGTGTGTGGTGGGAAGAGGAAAGACAGACAGACGGACGGGATCAGTCATGGCCGACGGGGGTTGTGTTGTGTTGCGTGGCGGCGGCGCAAAGCAAGGCCAACCCTGCAGCGTCGTGGTGCAGGTAGAGCTGCGGGCAGCGAGGTGGCGGCCGGATGGTGGTTGTCCTTGATCTTGGGGGCTGTTCGTGATTGGCCTCGACCGACATGTCGGTTGCTATTACTGGGCGACAACGCGGCCGGGGTGCCCAAGACAGACGAAGCCATCGTCGGGAGGGTAGGGGCAGTAGCGCAACCCCGGGCAGCGGGGCAGCAGAGGTTGTGAGCGACTGGAGGCACTCTACGTCCCCAGACTGCGCTTGTCTCCTATCCTCATGTGTTGACTTGGACACACCGACCCGGTACCCGGTATCTCAGCCTTGCATTGGCAAACCAGGCCGTTGGCGACGAGATAAAGAGGTCAGCTCTGATCGGGCGGAATCGCTGTTTGGCGGTCGCACGAGGCAGAGACTTTACGGGAGGCGACAGGTAATAGTGCGGGAGGGGTAGGACGCGACTCGATGATCCGCTTGTTTGTGCAACGAGGCGGCGGCGAGCTGCATCGACGCGGGCCACTGGGATGTCGCAAAAGGGCAATCGGAACCGTCGGGATGCCACGAGGGCTGCTGAAAATCATGGAGTCATGGCAGTCGAATGCGTCCCGCCGTCATGGGGCGGCATTGTGCCGCGCAGGCTCATGGCGGTTTCATGTTTGGATCGAGGGCGGGGTGATTGATGCGATGGCATGCCGTCTGCGAGGCAGGCTGCCATCAGCGAGGTGAAGTGTCGGGTGTTGGTGGTGGTCGTGTAGACTGGTGATCTGGCGGGGAGGAAGTCGGTGAGGTCGAGGGAGAGGCTGCCCGCAGCGGCCAGTGACTCGGGCGATTCGAGCAGAGGTCGGTACCCGGGGTCGCTCGCTGGAGATGGCTTCCTAGCTCGGCCTCTGCCTTTGTCCCAGCACATACGACCATAGCCATCAGAGAACACGGGATCCCGTCCGCTCTCCCTTAGTTAAACTGATGAGCGCCGGATCAGTAGTTGGGTCGGTGACGACCAGCGAATACCTGGTGTTGTATGTTTTTTGCTACTCACAGGACAGGATTGATGCGGTCAAGGAGGCAGAGAGGCCTGAACAAGTGGCAGGAGAATGACAGACGGAGATGTCTTGGGTGGTGTTTTCGAGCCAGCGTGTTTTGGGGAGCGGCTTGGGTGGGTGGAGTGATTTGGTGCCTGCCACCACTGATTGCCGATCGCTCCTTCCTCACAGCATCAACACCACGCCATTTTCTTCCTCCATCACATTACTGGCTCTCGATAGCATCGGGCACTCTACATGAGGTCCAACCGATGTTCCACGACCGCCCTCCATTCAAGCAACCCTCCCAGTCACCATCACGTAAGCTTCCAGTTACCACACTCTGCAACCCTCCATCCAGCCCATGCGTCGGCACTTTCCAGATCGAATGTCGCATGTCATCTGCCAAGCTGATCACAGCCCTGTGTTAGGGACTCCCAAAACGACCCCTCTAACCCGATGGCCCTATTAAATCTTGATCCAGTTACTGCTGTCAATCTACTCCATCAAGGAGCCGACCTGTGGTCACATCCTGCCGACTACCAACGACATGCGACTCCCTTGAACGAGATCAGATTTCCACCATCGCCAGCTCTTGCACAACGACCACACCATCAGCACCCTGCGCCACAGCAGCCAGCCGGAACCCGACCTCCCCGGGCCCGCCAGATCCCCCATCCCGCCTATCCCGCCCCTGGGCGATTTCCCCGGCCTGCATTAGCACCCACCCTCAACTGCAGGCCTTGCCCTGCCCTGCCCTCTGGGTCTGCAGCTTACTGGCAGTCGCGTTTCTATTTCCAGCCCTGGGCACCTTATTCAGCGATGCCCTTGCTTGAAGCATGCACTGCGGCTACGATGTTGACTCTATTGCCCCTCGGGACTCGTAGTCCGGGATCTCCTCACTCCGGGGTCGTGATGGGGTCCGGCCCCCGATGTCAAGCTCGTGTAAGTACCTGATCGCGAAGTT
The DNA here is from genome assembly GCA_014635975.1 of Plectosphaerella sp. P0831. Taxonomy (NCBI): domain Eukaryota; kingdom Fungi; phylum Ascomycota; class Sordariomycetes; order Glomerellales; family Plectosphaerellaceae; genus Plectosphaerella; species Plectosphaerella sp. P0831. The sequence goes on along the minus strand of JACAFV010000029.1, from coordinate 335,399 downwards.
GTCACATTCCCCGGACGCAATATGCAGGTAATGGTCATGATACAAAGAAGACTTTCGTATTGATTGTTCCTCCTACTAATCACCACCCGTCGTTTGGCCCCTTGGCCCCTATCCGCCATCCTGGCCAGCGCCATGCCTTGAACTGCTGCCCAAGGTTGTTTGACCCCTTGCATGCCATGTGAGCTTGGCTTCCATGCCCCCAATGTTTCACACCGAGGCGCGCCTCTTTGATGCGCGGATGGCGTTTGCCTCCAATACTCCAGTGTCCTGGGCATGGAAATCTCCATCGCCGAGTCTGGCGCGACGACTCCGTGGGGTCTGTCGCATCTCAGCTGGGGCGTGATGCTGGGTGGCGGCGATCGAGACAACAGGGCTTATGTGCGTCCTGTGTCGAGTGGCCTTGGAGAGACCCGGCGTTGGCGGCGTCTGGTCATGTGTCGTTTTTCGTTTGCCTGCCCTTGCGAGCCTCTCAAGCTCCAGCATTGAGCTCCTTCATATACCGCGGCGTGGCGCTGTTGGTAAAGTCGGCACTGGCGTGTGTCGGGACGTAGGGGGCGTATTTGCGCTCTTGAATTGCTGGGGGCTGGCGGTGCTGTTGGCCCTTGGCCAGTGCTGCCCAGATGTTGGCGGCGAGAGACCCGATGGAGCACGTCCTCGACGGCTGCAGGCTGCCGAAGCCCGTCATGACGGGGGCGCCGGGAGACGGAGATGTGTGCACGAGAGCGATCATTTTGTGGTTTTGTTTTGGGTTCTGTCGATACGAAAAGTGACAAGTCTGGCAATCAGACGAACTGGTCGTTTGGTTTGGTCTGAGTGAGGTGAGGATAAAGCGTTGGTGTGGTGATGTTCAAGTCGTGATCGTCAGGAACACAAACACCAGGGTGCGACACCTCGCCCTTTAGTATCCCAACATCCAAACACACTACCACAGAAACCAGGGCGGAGGATTCCAGGAGAACCTAAAAATTCCACCCTCCATGCTCCACGGCATGGCTCAGCGCTCACCTTGGACGCCAGGTCAGACGCAAACATTCCACGCCCCCCTCCCCTTCCCTCCGCCCAGGGGCATCGCCCACCTCCCGCCGTGGCAGCGCTAATTGACGACCAGGCCGGGCGGGAATGTTTGCCCTCCCTGCGCCAAACCTCGCATGATCGCCTGGCTCGGCCGTGTCATCGCCGAAAACAGCATAGACAAGAGTCATTTGGCCACGCCGTTCTTTTCCTTCCCCCTCCCCTAGACCCGGGCCCGCCACTGGGGATAGGTAGCGACGCCGCGACGGCCTCCAGCCCGTGCTGACCCCCCTTCAGCCGTACCGCCAGCAAGGGTCGACAGCTGGAGACCCGCGCGCCGTCTCGTCCATTCTGCCGGGGCTGAGGTTCAAGCAATTTTGGCCCAGAACCCGTCCCGTCGGGAAGGGCCTGGGTCTGGGTCTCGATCCTTGCTCCCATGACTTGCATCTCGCTTGATCGACCCTAAAGCTACAAAGCTACTGCAGGAGGGGAAAAGTAAAAAAAATAAAAATAAAAATTGGAGGCTGACGGACAGTTTTTCTCACGACACCGAGAGATAACCGCCAACACGGGCTGTCTCACCCTCGCCCGCCGAGCCGACTCGTGCCCTCACTTCGAGCACTGAGACATAGTTCCCGCCAAGCCAGCAGTTGGGCCGGATATCATGCTTGGCGACTGTTTGCGAACCAACGTTGAAGATGCTGGGCGGGGGGGAACCGCTTGGCCTTGCGAGAAGTCGTCCGCTTTCGGTGAAATGGGAAGCGTGGACATCAGGCGACAGGCGGTTGGAGCTAGGGAAAGGGGCCGCGTCTCCAAGGGAACACGCGATGGGATGAATTTGGCCGATGAGGGGTCGGCGAGACATGGCGGTGCGTGGTGTGAGCGAGTGTTGCCGAAAGGGCACCGACAGACCGAGGAAGACTGCCGATGCTTCAAAATGGCCGATCGCTGATGATTGAGGCTGGAAGGGTCTGCGCAGGGGCGCATTGCTTGTTCGTGGCGCGCGCCCTCAGCTGGAGAATCGTCGGTCATGCCGCTATCAGAGCGCACCTTCAGCTGTGTCCCTGGACGTCGGTCATGCTGGGTAAGCATACACCAGGGAGAAAATCACACACAAGTGCATCGTGGGAAGGGTCCGGGCAACAAGGCTCATTTACCGCGCGGCGAACCGCAGGTCTCAACTACACCTGGCTACACGCGACCGGCCCACGAAGCTTGGCGCCATCGCGTGAGACATGCCAGCGAGCTGCCAGCCGCAAACAGTAGCTCCCAGCACTAGTGGACGACGACATGCTCCCACCACGACCGTGCCCTCCACACCCCTCCGTCTGGGCCCTAGACCATAGCTGAGCTCACCAGAGATCCCCCCTCATTGTCGTCGTCGGCCTCGTCATCGTCATCCTCCTCGCCGTCGTCGCGCGTGAGGAACGGAACGAACCGGAAATCGAGGAAGCTGACCCCCGCGCCCTCCACCGACACCATGAATTGCAGGCTCAGCACCCCCTGCCTGTCACCGCGGAAGCTCGTCTTGGTGGCGATGCGCATGGCCTCGGTGGCCGCCTTGATGAGCTCAAACTTGTACGTCTGGGACCACCGCTCATGGACCGTGAAGACCTCGAGGAGCTCGCGGCCCTTGGCGAAATCCACCGTTGAAGTGCCAAAGTCGCCCGTGCCGGAAAACGTCAGGTACGGCTGGTTCTTGGACGTGGTGATTGTGAGCCGGCCGGGCCCGTTGGGCGCGATCTCGGCTAGCGCGTCCAGGAGGTAGCGCGATTGCATGATGATCTTGTAGGCGAGGTCGTCGCGGCCAAAGGGAATGTCCTCGGGTATCTCGGGCAGATAAGTGGTCAGATTGGCCACCGTCTTGACGCCCGATTCCTCGATTATGATACTGAGAGGGCCGCCATCCTCCATGATTTGCAGACAACATGTGCCTCCAATGCCCAGCGTCTGGTTACTAAAAGCGTCGGGTCGATAGTTGCGCAGGTTGCTGCGGTAGGTGTCTTCGCCCTTTTGGGCGCGGGCCGCCGAGTCGACGGCGCCAAAGATCTGCAGGGTCTCCAGGAGTGCGGGCAGCGTGATCTGGAAGCTGGGGTAGTTGGGAGGCTCCTCGTCATCCATTTCTTGGGGGGGCATGTTGAGAGTGTATGAGGTGAAGAGGCTCTTATCAAGGGACGCCACGCCTATAAAGCTGTTAGAGGCAATCCTCCAGGACACTTCGATGGTACCTACCCTGCATCACCCTCGAAAGGTCGGCAGAGAATCTCATCCCCTCCTCCGTGATGAGGACGTGGATCTTGGTGGTAAAGTTGACGCATCGAAGCAGCTGATAGAGGGGTCGGGTCGAGGCGGCAACAGCGCGGAAGATGGGCTGCGGGGCAGCAGCTGCCGCTGCGTCGCTTGCCATTGTGTTTGTGGTTGTTTGGTCGGAATGGATATGTTGGGGTCAAGTCGCGATTGTGTACGGGTCACCCGGGGTCAGAGGAGCGCGGGGTGGAAAGAGGTTCTTCTCGAGTGGTATCTAGAGTACAGGGCCGACCACGTCGAAGCCGATACGGAAGGAAAGGGTGTTGTATTTGGGTATCTTAGACGTAGACGCCGACCGCGCAGAACATGTAGACCGTGCCGAACCTGCGCAATTGTTAGGAGATGAGTGGAGGATGATTCGGGAGCTGGTGGGACGTACGCAATTGCAGCCGAGGCAGGAACTCCAAGCAGGGGAATGTTGAGGATGGATCGGTCTGGATGGAGGCAATCAGCTTGCGGTCGCTTCAATGCAGCAAAGACGAAACTTACTCAGCGCAAACACACCGGTCAAAGAGAGACCGAGCAGGAGCAGGAAGAAGGCGACGTAGAACTGCAGGTCCTTGCCGACGGCGGGGAGGAAGACGCTGTCGCCGGCGGTTTGCCAAAGCTCAGGCAGCGAGGAATCCATGGGCAGCGGACTTGATTATTCGGGCTCAGATACAGAGCCTGTGTTTTTGATTCTCGTCTGAGGCAATTCGGTGTTTTCGGTGGTTGTTTCGCTGGTGTTCTTTGGTTTGATTCACGGGTCAACACGTCGCTGGAAGTGACGGGGAGTGAAGCTCGAGAAACCACCTTGCGAATAGCTGCTTATCCTTATCAACTGCCGCCATACTTAAAACGGTAAAGCGCTGAATCCACAGACGCTCGGACCTTCTCCTCCTCACCACCCACCCATCCGATAAAGCATTAGCGCCCGCGCCATATTTTCGCCTGTTTGACTCTGTCGCCCTTGGTCCCCCGACCAAGAAACGCCAAAGAGCAAGGGGTCCGCATCCGATCATCAAAGCAGCGAGGCTTTGGAGGCTCCTGCCGGCTCCAGCCCAGCGCCTCCACGTCCGACACGACGATGGACATCATCAATCAATTCAACGCCGCGACTATTCGCGACGACGACGCTCCTCTCATCGACCGCGGCCGTGTGGACACAGTCACTATGGCGACCGAAGAGAGTACGTACCTCTACTCGATTCCAGATGCGCCCGCAACATCTGCTGACCCCTGTTTTTGTACAGCGTCAGTTAAGCGCAAGGCTTCCGAGGAAGCTCCCTCCCCCGCCGCGGCCAAGCGAATGAAGCAGGGCGACGACGACTCTGCCGAGCCCGAGGCCGACACCAAGGTTGTCAAGATCGATCGCATTCCTTTCCCCGAGAAGGTTGGTCGCCCAATTCGCCGCGCCCGCGCCGCACCCCCCGCCCCTTCGTCGCGACCCTTGCTGACATGTGTCGCCACAGCCCGCCGTCATCGAGGAGCGCAACGGCGAGATCGAGTTCCGCGTGGTCAACAACGACAATGAGCGCGAGTCGCTCATCATCCTCACCGGCCTCAAGTGCATCTTCCAGAAGCAGCTCCCCAAGATGCCCAAGGACTACATCGCGCGCCTCGTCTACGACCGCACCCATCTCTCCATCGCCATCGTCAAGAAGCCTCTCGAGGTCGTCGGAGGCATCACCTACCGCCCCTTCAAGGGCCGCCAGTTTGCCGAGATTGTCTTCTGCGCCATCTCGAGCGACCAGCAGGTCAAGGGCTACGGTGCCCACCTCATGTCCCACCTCAAGGACTACGTCAAGGCGACCAGCGACGTCATGCACTTCCTCACGTACGCCGACAACTACGCCATTGGTTACTTCAAGAAGCAGGGCTTCACCAAGGAGATCACCCTTCCCCGCAAGGTGTGGATGGGCTATATCAAGGACTACGAGGGTGGCACTATAATGCAGTGCTCCATGGTCCCGCGCATCCGCTATCTCGAGATGGGACGCATGCTTCTTAAGCAGAAGGAGTGCGTGCTTGCCAAGATCCGCGCCTACTCAAAGTCCCACGTCGTCCACGCACCTCCCAAGGAGTGGCGCAACGGAGTCAAGCCCATCGACCCCCTGTCCATCCCCGCCATCCGCGCTTCAGGATGGTCCCCCGTTATGGACGAGCTTGCGCGCCAGCCCCGCCACGGCCCCAACTACAACCAGCTGCTGCACCTGCTCAACGACATGCAGAACCACCAGTCCGCCTGGCCCTTCCTCGTCCCCGTCAACAAGGACGACGTCGCCGACTACTACGAGGTCATCAAGGAGCCCATGGACCTCAGCACCATGGAGACCAAGCTCGAGGCCGACCAGTACGCCACCCCCGAGGACTTCACCCGCGACGCCCTCCTCGTCTTCAACAACTGTCGCAAGTACAACAACGAGAGCACTCCCTACGCAAAGTCGGCGAACAAGCTCGAGAAGTTCATGTGGCAACAGATCAAGGCTATCCCAGAGTGGTCGCATCTCGAGCCCTAGAAGGGCCGCCTCACCGCCGCGGGAAACCCCAGCAGGGCGGGAAAACCTCGTCACCACCCAAGCGAGCTGGCCCGGTACCAGCTGAGCGTCGAGAATGTGCTGCAAAAACACGCCGAGGTCAACGGCGTCGCCACCCGCAGCGCCCTCGCCCGTTCGCGCTCTCAGTCCATCGGCTCGCTCCAAAGCGAGGTTGTTGTCGCCCAGTAGCTCTCGGGCCATCGGCGACTCGCTCCACGACGAGACCATCAGTGTCCTGCACAGACGGTCATGCCTGCTTCTGGGACATACCCGCTGCTTCTTTCCCCCTCATCATCGTCACCCGTGGCGATGACCCCTTCTGCGTTTGTTTCTGTACGGCGTTTGCGAAAAAGGATTGTTTCAGGGGGCGGTATGGATTGACATTGCCGGTATCTTCGCCCAGCGCAACATGCGAGCGAGTTTGTTTGACCGGCCGTCATTCAGTGTAAGGTGTTTGGCGCAACTGGAAGGGGCCGTAGGAGGCTCTGAAATAGGCAGATACCCGTATCAATGAATGAATGTACACTACTCGTCCGTCCTGGTGTGATATCCTTTTGGTCCCAGCCATGAAACTGCAGTCTCTGCAGCCTCGAACTCTACTACTAAGAAGCGGATCACAGTTTGCTCTGATAAGTCGAGACGTCGAGGCCTCTATGTTCCACCATCGGTTCATCGTAGGGGAGGGTGTCCATTGCCTCGAGCAGGAAGCCAAGCATGGTGCAGAGCACTTTCGGGGCAGAGTCTTCGGCAAAGTCGAGGAATGCCAGAGCGCATGACTCTCCTGCTACCCTCTTCTTGTTGAGTTGACGGGGGGTGATATTTGGATATAGGAGGACACCATGGAAGTGTGCCAGGACAACGCCACGTCCGTCGGGGTACATGACGTGACGCAGCCGATAGGCGGAGCAGTAGGCCTGGCCTTGCTGGAGAATGAGTTGGCTTTTTTTGTGGCCGAACTGGTTGGTCTGCTTGTTTCTGCGAGCCTTCTTGACGCGCTTTGACGAACGGCTTGGCTCGGCAGCGTTGATGTTGCAGCAGTATCCTTTCTTGAAGTAGGGAATGCAATCGAAGACGAGAGGGTATCGCTTCATTTCCATCATGGCGAAGACCCTGATATTGCCACTTCCGGGCCAACCGTTTCCAATGTTCGGGTCGAGCTTGTCGTCTTTGGTCCGTAGAGTTGCCGCCCGGTCGCCGCGAGTCCTCTAAATGCTAGCGGGCTTGCCGGGGGCCCTCGTCATGATCAAGCCCTTCTTCTTGACGTGTCGCTCGCAGCTGTTCTTGCCCCTGTCGTAGACAAGCTTGATGTTCTTCCGAAGAGTCTTGCCTTTTCCCTTCAAGGTCAAGGTCAAGTTCTGGTAGTACGCCGTGTTCATCTTCGGCTCGCAACCCTCATCTGGGATGATGATCTGGCCTGCGAGCTCGGGCTCGCCTTTGAACATTGGCGTCACGCCTTGAGGGGCCTTCAGTGGGAATGAAGGATTCTCGATGATCCTCTCAAGCGCTTGCAGTGCGCCAAGCGTAACACTCTCAACGCTTGTAGCCTCGTTGCTCAGGGTGGCGCTTTTGAGGCTCGGGTTGATTCGTGCCGATTTGCTGGCTTTCTCCAGGGCTTCTTTGTAACCACGTTGGTACCATCTGTCCCCTTGGACTTCCCAAGGAGGAATTGACGGGTCCAAATGAGGGACGTTGGTTTTGGCGAAAGTGGGCGGAATTTGGCTGGCGACGAATGCGGAGGACGGCGATGGCGTGTCGTGGCGATGGTTGGTCGCGTCGTTCAGCTTTGACATTACCATGCGAATGGAATGATCCGTAAAAGCGTCGAATTCAGTCGTCATGGTTGCGTTGAGGTGTCCCTTGCCGGAGGCAGAGAGACAAATGGGATGGACGATGAAGCATTGCCCACCCAGCAGGGCGTGAATCTGAAGTCGGAAGACTGGAGCACTGGAGTTAGCAGGTGTTTGTATATGAATAATCAGGTCCTGGAGGAAACTCACTTCTCCCTGCGAGAGTTGGATGGTCTGCAAGTTTGAAGGTGTTTGGGGTGGGAAGGGCCTCTGGAGCTGGGTGGAGCAGGGGTGAACAATGGGGCTGAGTGAATGGGCGGCGACCTGAGGTACCCGGTAGGTAAAGTGAGTTTCAGCAGGAGATAAGGTACCTATCGGAACGCGCCTAGCGTTCAGGCCGTATCCGGCGAGATAGGTAATAGTAGCTAATACGTATATACTACCCCGCGCCCGTAGCGTAGTTATAGAGCCTATAACTACTCGATCGGCGCGGCGTAACTACTACTCTTCCTAAATAAGCTACTATAGGTTAGTAACTCTAGCGTAGATATAAATATACGTTCGGGCTCGACGCGCGTCGCTTCTTTATACTTAGGCTCGGCGTAGAATAGCTTCCTAGAGCTCTAGAAGCTAATTGGTAATTAATTAAAGAGCGCGGAAAAGTAATTACGATAAACTATAAGGATATTAGCTAAGAGTCTAAACTAGGTCTATAAGTAGTATATCGCTAGGTAGGTCTATATTATTATATAGACTTTAACTTACTAGGTTCTAAAATCCTAGCGGTGTACGCCGCGCCTATAGCTATGTAAACCCTGCGCTAAGTAATCGGCGCCCTATCGCGAGTAGTCTCCGGTCGTTCACCGAGCCCTCAGCGATCCTGGGTGTCCCCAGGTTAGGTCCTCTTACAATAAAGACCACCGTTAACCTCTCCACGTTGGGTCGAAATTGCGGCCGCAAGTTGGATCTTTCCAGCTATAAAATTGAAAAGCTGAATGCTGTTTAACTCGTCACACATCTGCATACTATCAAGACCATGGCCCCCTCTTTGGTGTTTCGGTGTTCATGTGGTCGGTCCCACGGGTCAGATTTTATCGCCAGTCGGGCAGACCGAGAGAGCCCCCAAAACAACATGTCCGTGGCCCAAAATGCATGCCATATATGACCACCTGGAGCATGTGAATATCAAAAGTTGCGCCCAAGGCGTAGCGTCTTGGCGGCAACTCCACCGCATTGCATTTCACGTCAGGTGAGAGGCCATTGAGGAGACCAGGAAGGAGCCCCCAGCGGACTTATTGGCGATCCTCTCAAGCGGTTGCAATAAAAAGCGACACTCCAAATCGCCCGTTATCGATACCCCCTCCAGAACCTACCAACTTCAGAGCGGCAGTCAGCATTCATCCTTTACTCCTAGAACTCAAAACTTTACCAGAAGATAGGCCGGATTGATATTTATAACATCTCTGATTTTGATAGATTTCTAGTGAGGTAGGGGCGAATAATCGTGGTTGAAAGTTGACCTAGAAATAAGGAGTGCGGCTTATTTTTGCAACCGCTTGCCTCTCTGGCTGCCCGGCCCTGCCCGTGCTTGTGCAGGTGGTCACTTGCTGGCTTCCTGCGATATTGCAAGGGAAGGGATGTCTGACCGACCCGCAACTGCCGTCGTTGAATATGCATCCCACAGCTCACCGCCTTCCTTCCAATCACGAGGAGCACCTGCATCGACTGCAGGCAAGCAGTAAGGCAGCCACCACCATCGGCAGCCAGCTGCCACTCACATTCTGGATGGCTGAATCTGATGTTGCCACGCAGCCCAGCCCAGCCAGTCCCTGAATAACTAGCAGCCCCCTTGTCCGCCGCCCCCGCCCACACCGAGTCCTTAACAGAGGTGCCCGACGATCAGTGCTGATGTGGCCGGTCCAGCCCAGCCCTTCAGGTACCACCACAGTGACCAGTGACCTCCTGCCTCCGCTTCCGCCGCCATCCCTGTCTCAACCGCCGGACCCCGACTAGCACTATATTATTCCTGGCGCCGCACCGAGCCCGTGGTCCCCTGCTGTGGCTCGCTCGGGCTGCGATTAGTTTTCAAAAGTCCACCCGCCGCCGCACGCCCCATCTCACTCATTCTCCCTCGGTGCGAGACCCCCTGTTCTACTTCTGCCTTCTGCTTCTACCCTCCTCCACCCGAATCGACAAGTGTGTTTGTTTCGCATCAACCTTCTCCCCTCTCCAGTGTCCCGCCCGTCAGACGAGTGTCCCCTCGACCTTCTCCGACCGTCAACCGGCCCTTCCGACCACCACACCACCCACACGAACGACCCCTAACCCTACCTTGCCTGCCTCGCTCGCCTGACCCTGCGCCACCCCCCTCCAGCAGCGCCCGCTCTTAACAACCAACACCGAGTTTTCGCCCAGAGTTTCCTCCGCTCGCCGTCACTCCCTCGCAGCCACCTACCAACACACATCGCGAACATCGCTTGGTCTGCCCGGCGCCCGCTTCGACCTTTCTTCGCTCCCAAAATTCCGGCCGTGCAGCGGCCCCGAATACCCTCTCCCAAACAACACCGAATACCGCGACGATGAAGGGAAGGCCCGTCGACCAGCTCGTCTACGAGTGCCTCTTCCCCAAGGCTCGCGCGAGCGACCCTCCCAACTTCCACGCCCTGCTGCAGCGCTCCCTCATCCCCGAAGTTCGCTCCGAAGTCCACTCCTTCTACGGCCATATAGAGACGCATGAGGCAAAGTACCCGGGCCTCGACTACACCAACCGTATCCACCGTATCAGGTTGAGTCGCTGGACCTGGCACCGCCGCCTCTTCAGAGCCTTTGATACCCTCGCCCTTACCCACAGCGAAATCGCGAACCTGACAAAGTGGGAGGGCACACTTTGGGCCAAGGAGCGCTTCGAGAAAGAGCAAGGTATCACCATCAAGGATACCGCGGCCGACGACTTTCCCGACTGGGTTGAGCCCGAAGACCGCATTCAGGTCGAGCCTAGCCACGTCGAGTTGTCGCAGGAAGACCTTGAGGTCGAGGAAGAGGAGCTGGACGTGGAACTGGAGGACGAGGACGACGACGAGGACAGCGAGGACGAGGAGATCCACAGCGTCGGCAACGCCCTGAACGACAGACTCCGAGAGCGCGTCGCGCGTCGCCAGGCAGGAGAGACCAACACTCCCCTCGACGAGGAGTGGGAGCAGTGGCTGAAGAACTTTCTTGAGACAACCGACTGGACCACAGCCCAGGGCGAGCGCACCATCCCTAGAGGGATTGATGGCGAGGTTCGCCCCGTGCCGCAGAATATCGTCCCCGCACACGTTCTTGCTGCCGCTCGCGCCGGCCGCTGGTCCGACGTCCCCAGCAATCTTCACAACCTCGTTCGCTGCATTCTCGACGGCAGCGTCGCCCTCGCCGACGAAGCCACAGCGCCTGCCTCCCCCAGCATGCCCCCTCTCACTCGGGCTCCTGCCGCCACTCCGGCCGGCCGCGACTACTACAGCGGTCCTTGGCGGCGAACCTGGAGCGCACTGCGGCCAGCAGGCGACAGCGTTGGTGCCTCGACGACCGCGGGAAGAACCCACCGAACAGCAGGGGCGCCGGGCGCTTAGATGACCGTCCCTACCGAAACCCTTGCTTTGATCGACTGGCTTCTCAGCATCGAGCGCACGATTCGTCTTCAACGAGATCGGCCTGGGAATACGACCCGGGATGCACCACCCTCGGATGCACCACCCTCGGATGCACCACCCAGCGACGAGACTCGTGAGTAGGGGCACTTCTCCCCAACAAACTTACTCGCCCATACACTCCCACCACGACACATCAACCCAACACACGGAGTTACGACCCCCCATCCACCACACTTCACCATACACACCCATAATGACCACCCCTCGCATCAACCCACAGCACTACCAGGCGTTTGTTTCGTTTCCTTTGTCACTACCCCGTCCACTTTTCGGGTACGATAGAAACCTTTGGGGAGTCGGCAGGGAAACGCGGGCCTTGCTTCTGCCGAGAAAGGCACATGACGCGGAGGAAAAGACGGCGCCGCCGGCAAGAGACGGACGAACGGTGATGATGAAAATGCATGATCCGATGGAGACGGGATCCGGTTTATGTTTTTAACGTAGATCAATGCACATGTTTGATCCGAATGAGCTTGAATTGAATGACAGGTCAGTCTCTCAATGCATCGATTTTTGTCCCCATTATTGCTGACACGCCCCTGCTTGAGGCGACCGCGGGAAAGTCACATATCGGCAGTCCGAGAGCCTTATGGATAGCGTCCTCCTTTTCTTTGAGATGAGATTTGAGGGCTCCGTATTCGTTGGAGTCCTCTTTTTCCCAATCATTTGGGTTCTTGGAGACAGTTGTCAACCAATTGGTGTTCGTCTCTCTGAGATTCGACAGGACAAGCTGATGATCCTGTCAGCAGCGCGGCGGCGGGTAGAGTGAAATTCAGTGGTAGATAAGGTACCTTGTGTAATTTGACGGTACCTTGTGTATGAGATGAACTTTGATTCGTGGGCTATCAGTACTGAGGGGAGCTAAGTATGTCTCTGTCTGCCTAGGTAGCTACCTAGGTAGGAAGAAACAGATTGAGATTCGGGATCCCTCGTTCATCGAGTGACATGCACACAACATAGGGCTTTAACGTGTGGAACGAGTTCATGGATGGGGGCGAAAATGAGATGCAATACACCCCGATAATCTGGACAGCTCTGGCAGCAATGACTGCAGCCTCTCACTAAACATGTCCTTTGCCCGAGTCCCCGTCCTCCCATCCGTCCTTGGGGTTCTCGGAAACAGTGTCCCCCTGATCGGTGTTTGTTCCCCTGAGACGCGACAAGACAAGATCATCCTACCTCTTCTCTTCTTCGGCTACGGCTTCCAACCACTTCGAGCTGTCGCTGATACGACAAAGTTCATCTCCGCCAGTATATTCCTCCTCAGCGAAAGTTTTGCGTGTCCATTTCATGAAGTCGTCTTCCAGCTCATCTTCGTTGTCGTCATTGATGTCGAGGAGAAGTTGATGTGCCGAAATGACCCATTCGGGCGGGTACCAGCCCGCCAAGTTGGAGTATGTGTTGAGTGCCATACATTCGGGATGCGTCGGACGGATGAAGAGTTCCGGAAGATGCCAGCCGATCCTGGTGTGCGCTGCAACTTCAGCCGTTGCGAAGTTTGTCAAGACAACATCGCCCTGCTCCGTGACCAAGATGTTCGATGGCATCACCTCCACAATTCCTATACCCAGGATCTCGAGCGTCGCCATGGCATCGAGAACGCCGGCGAACACGGATAGAGGAGAGATTCCCGTTGGAAGCTCCTCCTCCCTGGGCTGGAGGACTATTCCGAACTGCTCAGAATCAACTTCATCGGCCAAGTCCAGCAAAGATTGTCCGGCAATGAATTCCATGAGGACGATGCGAATTTGACGGGAACTTTGGGGAATGAGTGTCCTAGTGTCCTGTTTGACCTGAACACTCTTCTTCTCTCGCTTTTTCTTCATCGAAGCTAGCTTCGATTTGATCTTGTTGCGTTTGCCGGTCGGTTTGTCCTGTGCCTTCCTGAGAATGGTGGTGGTCCAAGTACCGTAGAACTTCGGTACCATGTTGGGCCTCTTCACAGAGGCGGAATGTTGACGGCGTGCATGAAGTTGGTAGTAAGCAGCAGCCTCATGCGCGTAGTCTCGATCGGCGGCTGCGACCACGTCGATTCGCTCGCGAAAGTTCATGTCGCTCTCGTATGGGTAATGGAGCGGGTCGAAGAACTTGGCGATGAGGGACTCGGGCATCTTCTCATGTCCCATTTCTTTCCACATCTGCGGGGATGTTCCGTGAACAGAACAGAGGGCTGTGGTGGCGCCATTCTTCTGTGTCGACAGGACAGCCTCCACCTCGAGGGAGAAGGGTTGGTCGTCTTGGAACCAAGTCGGCATCAGAAGATTTCCCGGTTCGTGTCTTTCGCGTGGTGCACGGGCAAAAACAAAGTCGATCTGGTCGAGTTCATCCAGCTCGTCTTGGTCCACGTCGATGAATCCAGGTGTCATCGGCTGCTTGTAGTGCTTCTCGCCAAACGGATCCGGAGGTCGATGGCTCGTCACCACCAGCATGTTGCCAGTGGCATAGGTGTTTGAGGGGGGATCCATGGTGCCCAGTCCCCTCGGGCGGCGTTTGTTGACAGAAAATGCAGATGGGCGGTTCTGTTTGTTGCGACTGGGAAGTAGGAAATTAGTATGGTGCAGGGTGAGGAATGGTTTGCAAAGAACCTCAATACTCCTCAAGCACCGAAGTACTTGATTAAGTATCGAGTTCGCAAATGCGGATTGTGGCTCACAGTAAAATTTTGTTTTGCGCGCGAGGCGCGAGGCGCGAGGGTGTTTGTGGAGGGGAGGCGAGTGGGAAAGCAAGTGAAGTGCAAACCGAAAGTGAGCCTGGCTGAGGTGGCTTGCATGCACTGGGCGGCCGCCGTGGCCAACCGGGTCACGCGTCACGCCGCGGGATTGGGAACGCTGCCAGTCAAGTTGGAAGCACGACTAACTTTGCTATTTATGCTTCCAGTCAATACACACTCGCCTTGCTCCACTTGCTCGACGCCCGAAGTCCATAGATAAAAAAAATACAAAAGGAACTGGAATCAGAAGACACCCAATGCCCCCAAAGATACTTAGGGGGCAGCACTCTAGACTGGTACTTGAGAAGACGCGATACGCCGCTTGTTTCCAGGGGACATGAAGGTGTTTAGTCGGACAAGCTCGCTTAGCCAGGCCTCGGCCTGAGGTTCTTGGCAGCGAGAGCTAGCACAAATCCAGCGCATCTCGTGTCGTGAGCCCTTTGAGTTTCTCGGGTTGTGCCGTGCTCCCTATGCAGCAGGTCAGGTCAGACGGACAGTAATTTAACGGTGGGTGGAAGGATCGAATGAATTTTACGACTCGGCCTCTCTCTACATCTTGATTTCGAACCCAAGGAAATTTACATGTCTGAAATCGATATCGTGATACTCGGCTCACAGTTCCGGGTGCACAACACCTTGAAGCCGCTCTCCCAACGCCACAGCCTTGGAAAGCCCGATCTCAAGAAGAATTTTCACTCGTCCTTGCCGGTACCGCTGATTGTAGTCCTCGGGTCCGTTGTAGACCACCTCGTGGTTAGGTCCGAGTGCGAGGACCTCGCTTCTTCCCTTGTCCTCTCCGTACGCGAAGCCCACCCACAGAGCGAGCATTGCCTCGCCAAAGCCAAGACCCTCCTCATCGAGCCAAGGATCAAAGTTGCGAAGTAAGTATCCCAGGTCGAGCACATGCGACGCGAGTCCCTGATAAGTGCCGTGGAAAGGGTTGGTCTGCCTTGTCTGGTTAATCAACAGAAATCTGATGCAGAAATACGATTACGGGTGGATAAGCTGACCTGGTGCATGTGATATTCTTTCACTTGGACGCCCTCGGAAAATCTAAGCCCTTTGGCTGCTGCTAGTACGGGCAGGTAGAAGCGAAGCTCGGAAATGAGCTTTAACATGCCTGGATAGGGATCGGCATTGTCGAGTTCATAGGCCACTCCAATCTGGCGATGAAGGTCATCTCCCAAAAGTTCCGTAGCGGCGAGCTTCGTCTTTTCGAGCGCCTTTGGATCATCGAGATATCGGGATTGCAGGATTGTTCCCTACCCAGCTTCTGTTAGCTCTCGGTAGCCGCACTGGTGCAGCCACGGAGACTTACATCCTGGGCCATCTCGCCCATCATGACAGCGTTGCACCACGTGTTCTCGATGAAAAAGCCCGACTCTCGAAGCCCTGTAAAGAATTTGTCATCCAAGGTCGGGCTCCAATGTTGGACGAACGGGATGGCTTGGATGATCTCCTCAACCGTAAGCGCACGGAGCTTCTCAACGGCCTGGGGCAGGTCGGACGTATCCAAGCCGAGGTGTATTAGATTCTCGCGTAGCAGAGCATCTTGCCAAGTAGTCGAACGCGGTCGTCGTAGCGATACATCGCCCGACATCAATATGACGCGGGAAAAGAGCGGCTCGGATGTCGCTAGGAGCGAAGAGAGGCTGACTTGATGGATGTTAGACTTGAAAATGCCGAATAGCCTTTGCGGCGAGAAAGGCAACTCACTTGCGCCAGCTGACTCTCCAAACGCCGTCACAGAGTCTGGGCATCCTCCAAATCCTTCAATGTGTTGTTTGACCTGAGGGAGAAAGGCGGTTGGTCAGGCGCATGGAACTGAAAAGCTCATGTCATATTCTCCGAGCACATACCCATTGGAAGGCGCAGATCTGGTCTTTCAAGCCAAAGTTTCCCGTGATGCTTGCTTCTTTCGAAGCCATAAAGCCAAATATGCCCACTCGGTAACTATTGCCAGGTCAGACAAGCCCTGTTCTGCCAATATGACGTGGCGGGGCTCTTGGGGTCTGCTGGGTACTCACTTGATGGAGACGGAAATGACAGGCTTACCCTTGTCGGAGGCACATTTTGTGAATTTGGCAAGATCTAGAAAGTATGAGACTGGTCAGAAGACTGCAAGTCCGGCCGTGTTTGCGCTGTGTTGCTCGGGGTGTACTGTACTTACCGTACTGGGGCCAAGCATTACTTCCCAGGCAGAAAGCACCTCTAGTTCTGGTTTAGCGACAAACGAGGCAAGAGGCTGGGCATCTTCAAAACCGAACGGATAGACCAGACGATAAGAGAGTGACAGACCCGTGCACCCTTGATTCCTAACGTTAGCTATCATAATCGACAAGGTCTTGGGAACAAGTGCTCACCAGACCATGACCGGGACCTTGGCATCCAGGGGAAGCCCTGCTGGACGCGAGATGACCAGGTTGAGGCAATCGCTCTCACTTTGAGTGATGTTTTGCGCCTGAAGCTTCATGTCGCCCACAAAAGCAACATCGCCCTCCTGACCTCCGACGCCTTGTGAGCAAATCGGCCCGAAGCGAGTTGCATCGAAAACTTCTGGGCTAAGCTTTCCACTCAGAACAACGGGATCGCGCCATCTCCCTGGAATGGCGCCGAAAGGGATCCCCCGAAACTGTTCTACCCGCTCGTTCTCCACGAGAAGTCCCTTGATCGTCCCAAGGGATGGATGCTCGATCGTTTGAGATGATGCACTCGCCATTGAATGAAGGAAAAGCTGCTTGCTTCGGGAATGGTTGCACTTCTGACGTCGAGGTCTCTGGGTCTATGTTGATGTTACCCAGGGCAGTCGTGGTGGTCCCGGCGAGGGATCTGCTCGGGAGGTGGGAGCAGTGCACCACCTACTCATCACCCCGCAGTGGGTGCCGTTCATGGTGCGTGGATCGTGGGGCTCGACGTGGACGCCCCACACTCGACACTCCCGACAAGAGAACGTGGGCGCTCGGGACGGCATGTACCGGACGTGAATCTGGATACCGCATCATCAATTATCCTACGGCAGCTCATGCTTCGCACCTGGAGGTACCAACCTCGCCTCCTGTCAGAGAACAGCGCCCTCGGACTTCAGCCTGGCAAGGAGGCAACCCAGGCGTCTGTCTCATCTTCTGGCAGCCACCAGAAATTGGCATTGCCTCGACTTTGGGTCAGTTCCGAAGCCGCAACGGAAGCAGAAGCCGAAAGTCGATGGTACATTACCACCTTGTGAAGTGTGGTTGATGATTCGTGGGACCATCGCGGAGTGCTACCCGCCCGGTACAACCAGGTGGGACAACAACTACAGTATCCCCGCCTCCATCCAGACCCAGGCATACCCAACCTCGCGCTGTAGCCCACAACAGAACATCACTGGCAGACGCCTCGTGCTGAAGCCGCCAACTCGAAGTGCATCTCCGGGTCGGACGCGCTGTGCGGGTGCCCGGTCCTGGGCCCACATGGTCGTCTTTGGGGAGCAGGCAGATCGATTCGCGCTAAGCGCGGAAGTTGTCCCGTGCCCCCCACTTTCGGCCCCCAATCTGCCAAAGACCGCTCAGGTTTTGGTCGTTGCTTCCGCGTCAACGAACCGCGACTGCCAAACATTGCGATCCTCCACCACCTCGAACTGCAGCCTCCTCTCGCCAACCACGACACGACAACCCTGCCTGACTTGCGAAAATAGACGATACACCGATCGATCGATTTTCTTTCCTTACGCTAGACAGGCAACACGAGTCTCCTCCGTGCGGGGTTCCTGCCCCTGCTTGTTGTCAACAGACCTGCGACTGGAGCAACATTCGCATCACCGACCCTCCTGCCGCCCGTAACACAGGCAAGACCAGACGCCGACAACAAAAGGTTATTTCTGCAAAAGTCCGACGCCGCAAACCAAGTCGACCCGACATAACCTCCTTCCAAGGGCTCCATCTCGCGTCACCCGCTCCCTCTCGACCCCTCCAACCCACACGCCGCCAAAATGCTCCGACGACCAGCAACCGTCCTCTCAGTCACATCCGAAGATGTCGCCGCCTACGAGGACCGTCGTGCCCGCGAAGCTCATGCCATGGCCGAGCGCGAGCGTGCTGTCGCCGCAGCCCACAACAAGCGCCACCTCCAAGTCCTTCAGATGCAGCTCCAGCAAGCCCAACAGAGTTCCGACCCCTCCCCACGCCAAAGACAAGACTACGCACAACACAACATGTTTGCGCAGCAGGCCCGCATGGAGCCAACCCCCGGAGTAGCGAGCTCCCCTGCCGAATACCAACGCATGGCGCAGCAGCAACAACACATCTTCAACACGCAGCAAGCACATGGCCATGGGATGCCCCCGCCAAACGCCCGCGGACTGCAACAGAGGCTCGCGGCTGCCGCCGCGTCACAAGGCGAGGACGACTATACGGAGCAGGATACGGAGATGCTGGTGGGATCGAGCGATGAGGAGGGTGGCATGGAAGACTCGTCCATGATGGCGGCTGGCGATGGCAGCGTTAGGGGACGCGGCGTGAGGAGGGGCCAAGGTCCGGCACTTGGCGGCGCTGGACGGGGCCACCAGCTGCAACTGACACCCACGCCAGCCATGGGCATCATGGATGCTGGCCGAGGACGATCGCGGGACGAAAGGATCACAGGAGCCAGGAGGGGACGAGGTCCTGGTTGACAGTCTTGAAGTACGGATATGGTACACGAAAGCGGGCGGGCGTTATACGGAAGGACTTGCATCATGGCCTGGGGAACATGTTCATGGCGCTGGGAATATGCTTGGCGTGTGATCAGGCTGCGACGGTCGCAGCTCATCCAGCAGCAGACATGAACCATATTTTTATCAACCCTCTCCTCGCGAGTCAATCGCGGGAGTTCACCCTGTAATGTGCCTTTCCCTACCCGTTCCCCTTTGCCCAGTGCCGTGGTCTACCTCCAGAGGCTGATCCATGCCTCGCAGCCGTCATCCCGTAAAGTCATGAAGCCATGTACACCCAATCTGAACTCCCAAATACCACTACACCGACGGGTCAACCGCCGGCTGTTCCGCCTTTTTACCAGCCTTGCCCCTTGCCTTGGTCCTTCTCAATATCACTCGACGGGCTGCTGATGCTCTTCTATTGACATTGTCAGCATTCAATCCATACCAGGGAAAAAAGAAGTCGACTCACGTCCAGGAACACCTTGGCTTGCTTCAACCCAACTTCCTCAGCGAAGAAACGCAGCCGTCCCCGCAGGAAGCGCCGCTCCCTGGCGCTGCAAAAGTCGCTTCCTGCCGCGGCAAACATCGGCCACAGTATCATCTGACACGTCGCGCCCTTCAAACTATCGTTCTCACCATCGCCACAAGGGAACCTCGACGTCGATGTTCCCTTGCCGGTAAAGCTGCAGATATACGGCAACAGCGAGACAACGTCAGAGACACGCCGAGCCGCCGTCGCAGCAATCTCGTCGTACTCTTCAGCATCGCTGCTGCCGGCACTCAGCTGCGAATAGTCCTCCGGATACGCGAGCCAAGCCTTGCACCGCATCAGCGACGTTGTCAGCATGAGATGGCATGTCCACGTCGTGAGGTGAACAACAGCATGGCCAAACTCATCGAACCCGTACACAGGTCCCGTGAAGGAATCGCACGTATCGAGCTCGTCGTTTGTCCGTGTCGTTATCCAGTCAGCCACGGTCGGTTGCCACCCAGGCGGCGGCGAAGTATCATGAAAAGCGCGGAACCGCCCCTCAAGAGCGCGGCCGAGCTGCAGGGCCTCGAGGATCTTTGCCATGCGACCCGGGTCGCGCGCGGCATACTGCGCCTTTGTCTTGACGGAGCGAAAGGCGCGGTCGATGGAGTGTCGGATCTGAGAAGCTTGGAAATTCATCTCAGCGAGGGCGGAGTTTTTGCACGCCACGTGGCGAAGGAGGTATTTGAATTCGGGCATATCTGGGGCCGAGGGCATGCAGTGGATGGCGTAGACGGTGTTGCGCGTCATGTCGAACATGCTGACGCTCTCCGGGCTGCGGAGACCATCGTCACCACGGAGCTGGATCATCATGGCCGCGC
Source organism: Plectosphaerella sp. P0831 (assembly GCA_014635975.1). Classification (NCBI taxonomy): domain Eukaryota; kingdom Fungi; phylum Ascomycota; class Sordariomycetes; order Glomerellales; family Plectosphaerellaceae; genus Plectosphaerella; species Plectosphaerella sp. P0831. Next base: position 315,354 of record JACAFV010000029.1, on the reverse strand, counting down.
CTTTCATGTGGTTGATGTAGGCGCCGATGGAGTCGGAGGTCAGGGACTCGTAGAATGCGAGGAGAAGCACGGCGGCGAGGGTTGAGTCGTCGCGGGCGCGCTCGGGATCTTGGAGAGCGGCGTTGACGGCGCGGACGGCGCGGAGGTAGTGGCGTTGCGCGTCGAGGGCGGAGCGTGCGCTTCGTGTTGATCGGTGGGAGCCGTAGGCTACGAGGGAGGCGGACTTGTAGGCGCTGGTGAGGCATTCGGGGACGTTGGACTTGCCGAGGAACTTTGGCAGGAAAGGGAACCAGCGGCCACGCGGGACGTCGAGTGTGTCGGGGACGAGGATGAAGTTGGAAGCAAAGTAGCTTGAGGCGCGGTCCTCGAGGGCGATGGAGATGCCAGGAGGCAGGCCGAAGAAGTCGTCATCGTCGTCGTCGTCCTCGCTCGACGAGGTGCCGTACGGGCTCAAGGCCATGGTGACGGCGGGGATGTATCGTCCGCTGCTCCGCGGCGAGTCTTCATCCTTGTCTGAGGAGCCGGCAGGACTCTTCCCACTCTTTGAGCTGACAGGGTCGTCTTTCCCTCCGGTCTCTTCGCCGCGCAGCTTGCGGAACCTCTTGATGGTGGCTTGGGTCTGGTCCTTGATCCTGGCTTCAAAGGGATCAGTGTATCCCGGACACTGGCGGCCGGCTTTCTTGCACTTCATGCAGAACGGCTTGACCTCGTCGCACTTGATCCGACGGGCTTTGCAGAGCTTGCAGCCCGACGACGGCTTGCCGGTGTTGACCATGGTGTAGCTTGCCTTTGGTATGGTCTGGTATTGGTGCCTCTGGTAAGGTTGTCCTGATGATGATGCTTCAAAATGATGATGTCTGTGGCGGCAGCTGTCAGGACGAAAGAAGCAGGTCAGGTAAGCTGGGAGGAATATTCCGGGAACAATCAGGTTCCAGTGGCCAGGGCTTGACTGACAGATATCCCATCTTCGAGTTACCTCCCCCTCACCTTTTCACGTGCGGCGACGTAGTGGTGCGACACTCGACGAGGGCGGAGACGACGCCAGCCGGGATCACGCTCGGACGGGGGCCTTCGATGGGCCTGGTGACAGGGCATGGCACCGCGCACGCACCGGCAGGGGGGCCGGTGTGTGTCGTGATAGAGTTCACGATGAGCGTCTCGGAACGGGTGCTAGGGAGGGGCGGGGGGTTACGGTATTCCCGGTTGGACGGGAGGTGGTCGTCACGGGAGATCACTGCATTCTGGCCCTTCTCAACGCAGGGGGACGTCCCGCTGGGCCTTGTTTTAGGCGATGTCATGGTGAAGGGCTGGGCGAGGGTGACGTTTGGGGAGGGACGGGGACGTCCCGGCATTGGGTCTCAGGACGGCCTGAGCGGCAGCGTCGGGATCCTCGGGCAGCCCGAGGACATGGAGGCTGTGCAGAGTCGTGTGATGACGGGGTTGAGATGGACGACGTTGGTGTTGTTGTTTCTGGGACGAGGTGAAGTCAATTCGGGAGGGAGGCTCAGCCGTATGTTTCGTGCGTTCAGGCTTGATATCGGAGATGATCCCCGACTAATGATTGATCTCCCACCGGCATTGTGATTTCCTGGCGATCAAATTACATGGGGGCAATCAAGTCGTTCGAGAAAGCCAAAGAACAAGGGCATTCTGAGCACAGGCCGTGGCCGTGGGTTGTGGTCAAGGTTTCGTCTGATGTCATCGAGGGGAGGGGGCGCCTTTCGAAGTAAGGCGAAACCCAGCTGAATAACGAACGTTTCAAAACATTGAGGCATTCACAGACGTCAAAAATCTTTTTCTTTCTCCTTCAGGTTTGAGACCGTAACGGCCGCCCGATAATGGTCGGGATGGGTCGAGTTATTTTGATCTTGCCGGCGGTTCGACACCCGGCTTCGGCCGCCTGCCACGCGGGATGTTGACATGATTCGGCCGGCCGGGAACGGCGTGGGACATGAAAACGCCGAAGGAGAAGAGGCTGAGCTCAGAACAGACGCGGAAGCTCGGGCGGAGGATCTCCGCGTGCCGGTCATGGTCGCCTGGGTAAGGGGTGAGAGAGCGGACGAGACTCTGACCACGGGGCTGTCCAGGCGAGAATACTGTCCCATCCAAAAAGATATGCACGTGTTTCGTGATCATGCCATGAAGTGGTTGTTGCCTCTGGACGAGTTGACGTGGTATCGAGGCAACACAAACACCGAGCACACGAAACCTCGAGGCAGACACGTGCAACGATGTCCTGCAGAAACTGATAAAATGGACGATATATACATCAAAAGCCAAGCCATTGCTACATTATGTGCATCCGAAACACCAAACACCCAGCCCTCAACCCCTCTTCATCGGAGTCGTCCCCGACAGGCCTCCAGCCATGCCCCTCATGCGCCGATGACGATACCGTTCGGCAGCTCCAGACCAACAGGGAGTCCACAGATGAACTTGCCCGTATACTTGGTCCCCTCCTTCTCCGCCAGCTTCTCCTCGATATCCTTGTACATGTCATATCTATCGCAATGTCAGCACAATCTGTCATCTTCTTCTTGCGGCAGGGCTACTCACGCGTTCATCTCCTCAATCGTCAACACCTTGTTCGCATCCTCAACCTTGTAGAACGGCAGGTCCTTGTTGTTCGAGAAGCCGATGCGCTCGTTAATGTTGTACGCAGCCTTTGCCGCCGCCGCCTGGACGCGCGTGGCGCGAGGGAGGCGAACGTCGTTGTAAACGGCCAGAGCGGTGCGCACATCGCCGCCAAAGTACTTCTTGCTGAACAGGATACCCAGCGCCGCGGCATCCTCAATGGCCATGCACGCGCCCTGGCTCTGGTGAGGCATCATGGGGTGGCCCGCGTCGCCGAGGAGAGCGATGCCGCCCCGCGCCATGTATGGGTACGGGTCGTGGATCCACAGGCGCCAGGGCTGAATCTCCTTGCCAATAGCCAGATGACCGAACACCTGCCTGTCAAGCTGGGGGTAGGGCTTGAGGAGGTCCTCGACGGGACGGTCCTCGGCGCCCCAGGCCTGGGAGGTGAAGTCGCCCTGGTCGCGGGGGAAGAAGCAGTAGTACGAGAGGAGCTTGCCGCCGTTGCAAGGCGACAGGACAATCTTGTCCCACTTGCCCTCCTGGCCGCCCCAGTACTCGAGGGCGTCGTTCTTGGAGTAGTCGACGAGACCGGCGGCCACGGCGTCTTCGGTCATGACGTTGCAGTGGAGGCACTGTTGGTCGGCGGGGCGGCGCTGGGGGTGGACGCCGATGATACCGCGGACGACGGAGCCGATGCCGTCGGCGCCGACGATCAGGTCGTGCCGTGCCGTCACCCCGTTCTCAAAAGTCACCGTGTTGGTGTCGAGGTCGATGCTCGAGCACCGGTGGTTGACGAGGAGCTTGGCGGGTGTGCCCTCTCCCTCCTCGCCGAGAGCCGTATCCTTGAGCATGGCGTGCATGTATTGCCTGTGGAACATGTTGTAGACGTAGCCCCACCGCTTCTCGTAGTCCTCGAGGCTGTAGACGCTGATGGGCTCGCCCGTCTTCCAGTCGCGGTTGATGAGGCTCTTGAGCACCACGGGGTCGCCCTTGGCCACGTCCACGTTCCACTCGTGCAGCCACCGGGTGCCGTTGGCCGCGCAAGAAACAGAGGCGCCGACCTCGCCGGCAAAGTCGCTCTTCTCGTAGATGGTCACCTCGTGGCCGGCGCGTCGCAGTGCGATGGCCACCGACATGCCGCCAATGCCACCGCCGACGACGCCGACGTTCAGGCGCCTCCAGCCGGATGTGCTCGGGACCGTCATTTTGGGGGAATGTGAGGGGTATCAGGGTATCAGGGGTATAAGTGAGGCGAATGAGATGAGATGTGAAGAGAGTTGGTGATGGTTGATTGTTGAAGTCGTGATGCTCTGTGCCTTCTCTCTTTCCTCCCCCTCAATCGACGAGACCTCCCTTTGCCTTTATGGGAATCGCCCTCACTCTCCAACTTCCCATTTTCTCGCCCAGTCCCAGTCTGCTGATAGCCATGATACCGCGAGCCAGGCCGTCCTGGGCAGCGCCGGTCTTGGGAGGGGGGGCCAGGGCCGGGGCAGCCGCAACGGAACGGACCTGAGACCTGGGGGAAAACACTCCCAGAGGCGGGAGAAGCGTGAGCTGGCGACCTCTGAGGCGTGCGGCCCGGTACCGTACGCTTCCGCTAGCGGCGGCTAACGTACCGGATCGCTTCTCCCCCCCACCAGAAGATGTTTCCGCGCCGTCTCACTCCCTCTTCTCCTCCCCACTGATAAGGTCCAAAGCCGGCGGCGACGTAGTGCAGCGGCCGCAGAGAGCCGTCAACACCCGCGTCTCGGGAGCACGCTGAAGGAGGGGCACCGATAGGGGTAAGGGGCAAAGAGGCACTCCAAATGGGCAGCGGCAACTCCGGCGGAAGAAGAGGGTGTGTAACATCGAGATGCGCGCTGAAATGGATTGAAAGCTGGTTTTCCGTACCCAGGCCCCTATTGCCTGCCAAAGTAACGCCGTGGATAGCCATGCCTGCCCGCCAAACACCCCGTGATGTGATGCCCCTGCCATGGCATTCGTGATGATTCGCTCCGTGAACACGCCCTAAGCCAAGACTGTTGAATCCTTCATGTATGTCCAAATCTTATCGACACACGATATGCAGCGGGTTTCGTAAGAAAAAAAACGACACCTCTACTTTGCCGGTGGTGGTGGTGGTCCTGGGCCATGGCCCGGCATGCCTGCCACGGGGAATGGGAAGTTGTCCCACTGTGAGATGTTCAGACTCTCCCAGTCGAGTACCAGGTCACCAGGTTCCAGCTGCCGCAGAGCCATTGACCACATGTCGCTGCCGCCGGCAGCGTCCAAGAACCCCGTGGCGTCTTCTGTCCATGCCGATGATGATTCGCCGTCTCCTCGCTCGTCCTGCTGTTGCTGCGGTGGTTCTTGTTGCTGCCGCGTCGAGTCGAAACTGAATAGCTTGGACACGTACTGTCGCCGCCCGCCATCGCCCGGCCGTGCCCTGTGTCTCCGGATGGCATTGGAAAGGGAGTTGAGGATCTCAACGTAGTGAGCGGCCTGGGGACTCAATGGCGCGAGGTACTGGAGGATCTCCTTGGAATCGTGGAATGCCGTCTCGATGCCATAATCGACGGGGCCGCCGGCGAAAATCTCGAAGCCGAGGATGAGGCCTGCGGGGAAAACGAGGGCTCTGGATGTTGTTAGTGGCAGCTGGGTGGAAGAATTGACGTTGGACGTACTTGAGGATGCACATGTTCCCGTGGAGAACCCCAGCGTCGCGCGCCTCGACGCAGATTTGCACCAGATACATGGCAGCATCGAGACATGCGGCGGCCATGTTGGAGCGCGAGTCGCCCTGTGACGGTCGCGTCGCCAAAGCAGACATGAGAATCGGCCGTGTCGCCAGAGTCACGGCAAAGTAGTAGAGGCACGAAACGTGCAAGTTGCCCACGACACCCGGGGCCATCGGCCGACTCTGCGGTCCCGTGCCGTTTCCCGCCGGAGGAGCTTTCAAAGATTCAGGAAGCTGTCTCTTCCATGTTTCAAGGTCCCGCAGACGCTCCTCGACAGCCCCCACAGTGAATACTTTCCAGTCGTAAAGTTTCGTGATGATGTCGTTGATGATGGAGACGACATTGTGGGCGGCGATCAGACAGTCGGTACGGCGATCGCTCGAAGCAGCCGAAAGCTCGTCAAGCACATCATCGAGGTCCGAGTGGACGCCGGCAGTGGCCGAGGGTCGGCCCAGAATGGAGTTTGTCAACTTGTCGAGGATACGCACGCTCATCCAGACGCGGATGCGCAGCTGGCTTTCCGAGTCGTCCAGGTTGTCGTAGGACTCGCGGCAGTGCAGGCCAAGGGCGAGAGCGGCGCGGGTAGCGATGCCAAGGTACATGAAGGCGGCGTTTCGGCGGCAGGCACCTAGCATGTAGAATGCCATGAGCAGGAAGACGCGCACCATGTCGAGGTCGGGGTTCTCGAGCATCTCGTCAAAGGCGCGGGCTTGGGCGATGCGAAAGAAAGGCTGGCCGACGGCCTCTGCGCTGGAAGCGGCTTCGCATTGGGCGCCGATGGCGATGGCAAGGAGGATGCCGGCTTGGCGCTGGGAGCTGAGGTTTTGGGGGAAGTCGTCGGGTTGGAGGAGGAGATCGACCTCTGCGCGGTTGAAGACGTCGAGGAAGCCCTCGGTCTGGGCAAGTTAGCCAGGCGGAGATTGAGGAGGAAGTTGAAGAGAGCTCACCACGGCGAAGAAGACCCTCGCGTGCCGCACCCTCGTCTCTGGATCTAGACCTGGCAGCCCGGTGGCCAGCGGACTCCCCATATCTGGCTCCTGGCGCGACTCTGCCTCCATCATGGTGCCGTTGGCATCATTGTGGGAGAAGGGCGAGGGCCCAATCTGGTCTGCGACAACACCCCGGATGAGATGCAGAAAGGAGATGGAGGCTGCTCCGCCGACAAAGACGCGCTCGCCGCGGCGGTTGAGCAGCATGCGCGGGTGCGGACTCATGGAGGCCAGGTTCTGGGTTGGTAGCGACGAGGCCTGCTGCGAGTCTGTGGGTGTTGTGTCCTGTTCCGGCCGTGATTCTGAAGGGGAGATGGGCCTGAACATCTCTGGCGTCGCGTCGTGGTTGCCATCCTCTCGCCGTCTCGGGCCCGGTGGCCTTGCGGCAGCACGGGCTGGGTCGTCTGTTCTCGAGGCGTCGATTCGTCTTGTTCCTGTCGAGCCTCCGTCTGAGCCGGCGCCGGCTGACCTGGACCCTCGGGGGCGGAAGGTCATGGTGCAGGAGCTGGCGGTGCCGCGACGGACACAGTGAGCGCAGGGCGTGGTACCGCTGCACCGGCGCTTGGCCTCTCTGCAGAGATTGCATGCCTCTGCGGCTCTCTGGCGCTGGCTCGGGAGAAGCTTTGGTCGAGGCATCGTCGTGAGGTGTCGTTGGTGTCAATATGTGTGATGTCTCGGTGGTGTTTGTGAGGGTGCTATGCGCTGTGGGGAAGGTGGCCCCGACGGAAAGCTGCCCGGGAGGTTCAAGGTTGTTTAAGGGTGCTCCGGGGGCCGTCGGAGCCCCTCTGGGCAAGTATGGCCCCAAAGCCACGGCGCTGGAGCCCACGCGTGGCTTTGGCCGGCGTTATCTGTGGGGGGACCATCGTAGCCAAGGATGGCCGAGCGTGTGTTTGCGGGGAGCATCCACCATGGCCACGCGCCGTCCGAGTCGGGACAGGAGCAGGAGGCTAGGGGCTAGGGTGCTGGGGCCAGGACACGAGGGCATTGTTTGGGGCGTTCGACGAATAAGCGTCGGTGTATTTCAGGGCCCTGTCGCTGCACAATGACAGGTGCGCGCTGCTGGGCCGATCGCGGGGCGGTGACTCGGGCAGCTTGGCGTGTGCAGTGGTGGTGTGGAGGTGGCGGGCGGATTTGTTGGACTTTTGTTGCGTCGGAAGTCGGAGGCAGAGGGACGAGTCGTGATGACGTTGCGGTCAGCTTCATGCATTGCCGTGGTTTGGTGCAGTCATTTCGGCGATGGGCAATTGAAGCACTGTCACTGCCTGAGAGGAGGAAGGTGGGTTGTGGTTAGGGCAGAGCTCAGGGCGTGGGTTCACCGAGCACAGCGGGGGTCCACCGTGTTTAGTAGAAGGAGCGACTTGACTTGGTGCTGGCGGTGTTCAACAATTGACTCGACACCAACGGCAACATCGGGCATTGGATGCCATCACCGCAATCAAATGCAATGAACGAGGAGCGTGGTCGAAAAAAGTCAGACAGCCTGGTCACATGAACACAGCCCCCTGCGATGTGACAAGTCGGCGTCAGGCTGTGTGACCCGACACGATCTTGCGTAACACGAGACAGGCGACACCACGACTTTGCATCTCACCCTGCTTGATCAATGCTTCAATTTGCCCAACGATATGTACAATTCATTCCAACTTCCATCCCCCCCTACGCCGATGCCAACGCAATGTTGTACTCAACCTCAAGCTTCGCCTCCGGGTCGCCCTTGCGCGGCTTAAACTCAACACTCAGATCATCCTTGACCGCAAACACGGTATCATTACCCAGATACTTGCAGTCCTTGTCAAAGATTTGCGTCGTCAGATGCTTGTACCCATCATGGCGAACGACAAAGTGGATGTGCGCGGGCCTGTAAAAGTGGCGATCCATCAGACGCAGCAGCTTTCCGGCGGGGCCGTCATCGGGAATCGGGTAGGGCGTCGGGCGGAGACAGTAGAGAGCGTAGCGGCCGTCGGCGTCGGTGATGAACTGGCCGCGGAGGTTGAGGTCTTGCTGGTCCTTGTCCTGCTGTTCGTAGAGGCCGTTGGTGGAGGCCTGCCAGACGTCGACTTTGGCGTTGGAGATGGGGGCGCCGGTTGCGACGTCGGTGACGCGGCCGTGCATGTAGACGAGTTCGCCGTCGGCGGGGGTGTCAAAGGAGATTGTTGTGCCGTTGGGGCGGACGGGATGGTCGTTGCGCCAGAAGGGGCCGAGAATGGCCGAGGCTGTGAGGCCTTGTGTGCTCTTTGTCGCTGCGGAATAGGTGATGTCGTCGACGAGGCTGGAAGTTGGGTTAGGGAGTGTCACTGCAGTGGAGAAAGAGGGAAGACCTACGACTCCAAGCCCAGCACGTCACACACCAGCTGTCCCTCGTTGCGCTTGTCGTCGCTCATCTGGCCTGCCCAGTTGATCATCTGGACACCGGCCATCCACTCGTCCGTCGTCAGCTGCACCTCGGTCGCAAACTCGTGGAGGTGCCTGATGAGCGACGACATGACCTCGCGCATCCGGGGGTCTGTGGCGGGGCCCATCGAGTCGATGACCTCCTTGGTGAACTCCTTGCCCAAGGGGGCGTTGCCGTTGGCCTGCGAGCCCATTGTGTGTGTGTGTGTGTATGTGTGGTGTAGATGGGGTAGTAGATTTGAAGGTAAAGGAAGGTAGGTGGAGATGTGATGTCTGGTAGATGGTCAACAAGGTAAAGATGAATGAAAGAAGAGAACCTCCCCAGACTGACCTCGGCGTCGCGTCAACGCTTATACTTGTATCACCAAAGCTCCCTCCCCAAGACCACACCTTCTGCCCCTCCTAGCCTTCCCCCCTCCCCTCCACCCGTCGGAGAAGCTACCCACCCCTCTTCGCCTCGACTCGCTCGTCCGTCACGTCCGTACATCTCCCCGACATCCTCGGACCCTGTCCCGGCCTAGCAAGGAGCCGTCGCCGCCTAGCGCCCCCCGCAATACCTGGGGAATCCAGGGGTCGAGGCCCGCGAGGTACGTTATCCGCAAGCCGGGCCGCACCTGGGTGGACATCGCCGCGCGGGTGGTTTGTAAACACGCCCGTCGCATTGGGCGCCGTCGGTTCGTGACGGAAGTGGTATCATGCGAGTGCGGACGTCGGGGGTAAATATGTGGTCATGATGGCGGTGGATAAATGTGGATGGAAGTCAGTCAATGTAGGTGAGACTTAAGTGTGACTGACGGTGCTTACCCTACCTAATGTGAGCAGCACCATGTGTCTGGATTGGGACTTGAACTTGGTGAAATTCAACTTGAGATTCACTGGCAACTCTCTGCATCTACCTCCACCCCCTAATTAATGTCCATTGCTCCCGTTCCCGTTGAGCTCAATCCTGCGATCCCCATCCCTAAACTCCCACGTCGCCTCATCCGCTCCATTCGGCCTACTCGCCCGCTGGAAACTAATCTCCAACCCCTCAATCTCCACCACTGGCTTCACCGCCGCAACCTCCTTCCCATACCCCTCCGAGTACCAATGGTCGAGGTAGCGCGGGTGGTCCACAAACTCTGGGTAATTCTTCCGCAACTGTCGCAGCGCAATTCCCGAGATGTGATCAACGCTATGCGCATGGCGCAGCGCGAAGAAATCTTCGCCCATCGCATCGCGAAGACGCTGCTGGACATCCTCAGGAAGAAGACCCACTCTAAACAGGAGCAGATCGTATTGCAGGAGTGACGCCTTGCCGTGCCATGAGCCGCCGACTGTGGCGCGGTGGTAGAGACCGGACATGGCGGCGATGGCGCCCATGCAGCCTGTGCCGTAGTCGCTGATGGGGAAGGGGGGGACTACCGGCTCGTCGAGGCCCATGAACTTGCCTTGCGCCCATGCCACGCCGCTGACCTGCGAGGGGAATTAGAAACCGCATCTCATATGAAAGGGGGAGGGGAACATACGCAGTCGGCAATCTGCTGCCAACCAGGACGGTGCTTCCACTCGCCCTCGTAACCGAAACAGTTCTCGTTGACGTAGACATACCCACGACCCCTGGCCGCAGCACGCTCACCCAGCGCCTTTGGCCCATAGCCCAGCTTCTCCAGCGCGCCGGGGCGGTACCCGTCAACAAGCACATCAGCCTCAGCAAGAAGCTTCTCAAACACCTCGCGCCCTTCAGGAGTCTTGAGGTCCAGATCGGCAGCATGCTTGCCCATGTTCCCATCGACCTGGAAGAAAGGCACATCGCTCAGGTTCGGGCTCGTAATCTTGAGCACATCGGCGCCATACTCGCCCAAAATGCGGCAAATGGTCGGACCCGCGATGATGCGGCAGATCTCTAGCACCTTGATCCCCGAAAGGGGCCTGTTATCGCCCGTCAGAGGAAGAGGGGAGGGAGGGGTCGATGTCTCAATGGCGTCGACGCTCCAAGGGGAGATTTTGGCGTTGGCGCGGCCGTGGGGGGTTTGGAGGAATTCTTCGTGGCGGAAGGCCTTGACGCCTGCTTGCCGGTGCTTTGCGTTGAGGGCCTCGAGCTCGGCTACCGTATGTTTCTCGACGGCGGGCTCGATGGCGGCGACAATGTCGGCGTGGGATTCGAGACCGGGCTGGTGAGAGGGGAGACCGATCATTTGGAGGGTCGTCGAGGCTTCGAGGGAGCCGTGGATGTGGTAGTACTCGTTGGGGTCGGCGGTGCGGTAGAGGTTGGCTGACATGCGGCGATAGGGGTCCGACTGGGCCTTGAGCAGGTCGGTGTCTGGCAAGGGAGGTCAGATCAGCTGCCTGTTTGATTTGACTTGCACGACAGGATACTTACCCTTGAGAAGAGACCGGACATTCTTGTCCAGTTTACCCAAACCGCCTACGCGGGCGAGGTAGGCCTGGAAGAGAAAGGCCGTCGTCTTCTCGAGATCGATGCGGATGCGCCGCGCCTTGGGGGCGTCATCCTTTGTAGCTGCCAGTGCCGCTGCCAGACTGCCCTCGATGGCCTTGAGGGCGGCCGTGACCTCGGTCTCTTTCAGGGGGATGGGGAAGTAGGGCGCATCGCGGGTGCTGGTGAAGTCGACGTTGGCCCTCTGCGCGACGGCGGCTGTGGGGAGTGCGGTGTCGTTGACCAGGGTCGTGACGAAGTCCAGGATGCGCGCGCTCTCCGCCTTGGAGCTGTAAGCCGGAACGGTCATGATGGGCGTGGAAGTACGATGTCTTGACCTGGATGTGCTTTCTTCTGGTCAGATGTCTTTCTCAACCTCAACTGAAGTAAAGAAAGTAACTTGAAGCTGCCGTCAGTCCTCCAGCCGGTCCTCGGCACCAAGACCGGAGCTTCCCTTATACCGGACCGGGTAGAGGCACCCCTGGCTCGGGAGCTGCAGCGGACTAGTGGCGGGTCGTGGCCTCCCATCCCTGACACCGTCGCATTTCTGGGTCTTGCTTCTGTCGGAGAGGGCCCCCAGGTGATGCGTGCCCGCGCTTGTGTGTGGTCCGGTCCCCCGAGTTCCCCAATGTCCAGAGTTGGAGACAGCAGCAAGCGTTTGTGACGATCCTGCAGGCGACAAGGCTTCTAGGGGCGGCTTTCGGGGCCCCGCCGCGAGATCCGATCCGACGCCAGCCGGGCCCCTGTCAGGTCCCATTGCCGACATCCACGTCACGCCTGGGTGCGGCAGTTGGCCTCGTCTCGGCGGTCTGAGGGGAGGTCAAGATGCAGAGGGATGCACTTCATACTGGAAGTCGTGACACTTTGAGAGACACCATCACCGCCAAGTATCGCCATCATGCCTTTTGTTCGCGACGAGGACCACGACCTCTTTTACACCTGGGCTCCGGCCAAGGGTGATCTGACGCTGCTCTTCATCCATGGCTTGGGCTCGTCAAGCTCCTTTTACGCTCCGGTGACCTCTCTGCTTCTGGAGAGGGGGTATTCGTGTTTGGCCTTTGACACGCCAGGTGAGTTCATCTCACCACTTCTCTCGATACTCCCGAGACTGATCGATTCCAAGGAAGCGGCATCTCCGGTCTTGGCGGCAAGATTCCCACATCAGCCACCGTCGCCGAATCGGCCCTCACCCTGCTGTCTGTCCTTGGCAGAAAGCCCGAACACACTGTCGTCGTCGGGCACTCGATGGGCGCCCTGGTCGCCAGCGAGCTTGCACAGCGCATCAACCCCCTGGGCGTTGTGCTCATCGGGCCTGTCCACCCCTCGCCGGCGCTGGCGGGCATTTTCGACGCACGCATCAAGACCATCGAAGAGCGTGAGTTCAGGCCTATCCCTCGTACGTCCGCCCAACTGACATGTCTACAGAAAACAGCCTCGAGGGGCTTGCCAACGCCATCCCAGACGCAGCGACAGGATCGGCATCGACACCGACTCAGCGCGCCTTCATCCGCACCCTGATCCTATCTCAGACGACAAAGGGGTACATCTCCCTGTGTCGGCTTATCGCGGGGGCGCAGGCGCCGCCGTATGATCAGATCAAGTGTCCGCTGCTCATCATTGCGGGCGAGGAGGACAAGACAAGTCCTTTGGCGAGCTGCACACACATCAAGGAGAGGTGAGTGTCTAACATTCGAAGCAACATGATGTCACGATTACTGACTGAACATAGCTGGGGATGCGCGGAGGAGAAGAAACAGCTGGAGATATTGTCGCGTGTTGGACACTGGCACTGTATCGAGAGCCCTGAGGGCGTGGCCAAGGCGCTGGGAAGCTTTGTGGATGGGCTGGTCAAGGGGCAGTAAGGCAGAATGGGGGGCAATCACAGGAGAATAGGGGTCGATGAATCCACGGGTAGCGCTAAATGACACTGGAGCATCACCATCACGAGTAGAAAACAAGCAGCAGACAATTTATGCTCTATTAGACAATCACTTTGAGTAAGCTCCAGTATCCTGATAATTGTTAGCAATGTCCATCAATCGGGAAAGAACACTCACAAGGTAGACCTGGTAGAACTTGAGGCGGTACTTCCCATCCGCCGACTTCTCCAGCTGCGCCCGCCCAGCCCAGTCGACCTCCGCGCCGCCTCCGGCCTTGAAGGTAAACGCGACAGAACCGTAGAGCATCACCTCCTCCGAGTCTTGACCAAAAGGGAACACCTTTGTCACCGTGTGCTTGCGCGAGGCGACCTTTGCCCACATGCCCTCACGGGTGGCCCTGATTTCTAGACAAATATCAGCTTAGACATATGAGAGTCTGGATGGGGGGCGCTCACCCTCGCTGCCGACGGACGTCTTGGAGGCCAGGATAAAGGTGGCATCCGCCGTAAAAGCGTCGACATAGCGCTCATGGGCGCCGGGGGTGTCGCCCGGGGTGTCGGATAGGGTGTAAAAGTCCCTGAAGAATTGGACGATGCCAGGGGCCACGGCGGCGCCGGGTGGGTACTCGGATTCGTAGGAGTGCGCCATTGTCTTTTGCGTCAGGTGTCAGATGGAAGAGGGTGTTCTGGCTGTCGCTATCACTTCTCACGTCTGAAGCTTGCTGTTGCTGGTCGCGGATGCGGAAGGTAGGCTTATCAGCCAGTATGCGGAAGCCCGGATGGAAGAATGACGGAAGCCGGAAGCGCCTGGAGGGGATGCGACGGGCGCAGAAGGTGTCATGCAAGTCGTCCCGTGAACGGTGTGCTATGCCGGCTGGCGCGATAAGAGGGTGTGAGGGATCGTGGAGATGGTGAGGGGGCGGTTATGTTCCATTGGTGCGGGCCGTGACAGGGTACATAGCCGCACGTATTCACAGTGTGTGACCTGGCGTCACTCGGCATATACCGCGATATCAGATTGCATGGAGGTTCGTATCAGCAGTGGTGTAAGCAGAAGATATCTCCAGGAGTTGGAATCAGAAAACAGATAGACGAGATAGGTGATGGGGGATTTGAGATTAAATTCATGTCAAGCAATGTTATCTTGCCATTTGCAAACCTGCCCTTACCGAGCCCTGATGCCAACACCGAGACACCACCGTTGGCTGCGGACACTGTAAACCTGCCTATTCCGTCGCGTCGCCCAGCCCCAGCCGTTCCGAGCTCGGCGCCGGCCCGCGCTCCTCCAAGTGTTCGGGCCTGAGCCCGGGGGTTTCAAATCCGGGGTAGGACCCACGCCGTCGCTACCCAGAGAGTGTCGAGCAGTCGCGGGGCATGTCAGTGCGGAGGAAGATGAGGAGGAGGATGGCTCGTTATAAGAAGTAGTACGCCACGCGTGGTAGAGGTGTTTCCGAAAAGGGCAAGCAAGACACTCACCCTCCATACCACTCCCCTCATCTCACTCCTCACACTCTTACCGAGCCCTCTATCTTTGACCCCTGTCCCATCACCCTCACCCTCAGACACTTTTCTCCGCCAAGATGAAGGGCAAGGTCGCTCTCGAGGAGGCGTTCAACCTGCCGCGGTTCCATGAGAAGACCCGCTGGTGGGCGTCCCTCTTCGCCGTCGACCCCGAGAAGCACGCCGCCGAGATTGCCGACATCACCGGCCAGCGCATCAAGTACATGGACGAGCACGGCGTCGGCTACACCATCCTCAGCTACACCGCCCCCGGCGTGCAGGACCTCTGGGACCCCAAGGAGGCCCAGGCCCTGGCCACCGAGGTCAACGACTACATTGCGGAGCAGATCAAGCCGCACCCCGACCGTCTCGGTGCCTTTGCGTGAGCAGTCCCCTATCTCGTGCCCATAAACAGCTGCTAACACCATGTCAGCACCCTCTCCATGCACGACCCCAACGAGGCAGCCGCCGAGCTCCGCCGCGTCGTCACCACCTACGGCTTCAAGGGTGCCCTCGTCAACGACACTCAACGCGCCGGCCCCGACGGCGACGACATGGTCTTCTACGACGGCCCCGAGTGGGACGTCTTCTGGTCCACCGTCACAGATCTCGACGTCCCCTTCTACCTGCACCCCCGCAACCCCACCGGCACCATCCACGAGAAGCTCTGGGCCAAGCGCAGCTGGCTCATCGGCCCCCCCCTCAGCTTCGCCCAGGGCGTCAGCCTGCACGCCCTCGGCATGGTCACAAACGGCGTCTTCGACCGCCACCCCAAGCTGCAAATCATCCTCGGTCACCTGGGCGAGCACATCCCCTTTGACATGTGGCGCATCAACCACTGGTTCGAGGATATCAAGAAGCCTCTCGGTCTCGACTGCAAGCTGACCATTCGGGATTACTTTGAGAGGAACCTGTGGATCACCACCAGTGGACACTTTTCCACGTCGACGCTGGCGTTCTGCGTGGGCGAGGTGTCGGCTGATCGCATCCTGTTCTCGATTGATTATCCGTTTGAGAACTTTGCGGATGCTTGCACGTGGTACGACGACCTCAAGATCAACAATGTGGACAAGAAGAAGATTGGCCGCGACAATGCCAAGAAGCTGCTCAAGCTGGGTGCCTTCAAGGATAGCGAGGCGTGATACCCGGCGGGGCATGATTGAATGATAGAATTGTAAAATTGAAGCACATTTGCATTAAGCTTGATCGGTTGAGTTACTTGCTGGGCTTGGGTGGTGGTTGGCGCTGTGGCTTGTACCTCTCTCTCGCCAGCTCATGCGTCGGACATGCTCCCGGAATTAACCCGTTCAGCATCCACGGTAACAGCGACTTCTTTGACCATCTTGAGAGTAGGAAGCGAACTGTTCCTCCGTGCTCGATTTCCTGCTGGTGGTCCCCTGACTCCTGCGTGAACAGCGCTCTCTGGACGAGGAGTCGGACATTGGCCTCCAGGAGTGCCGATAAGGGCCGCCCTGCGAGAAGCTCCGCGAGCATATCTGCGTCGATAGGCCGGCCGTACCGCAAGAGCTCGAGGTTGAGGAGTGTCTCAGCCGCTGGCGTGCGGCCGCTGCCGTCCAAGGGCTCGAGGTATTCGACCGGCAGCTCATTCATGTAGAAGCTTGTCGAGTTTTCGCGTCCTTTTGACAGCTCAGCCTGCAAAGGCCTGAAGCGAGCATAATGAGGCTCAGAGGGAGATAGATACCGCAGGTACATCTTTCGCAGCGAGGCGTCCGCGAGATACCCCCCCGTCTTGAGGGCTGCCCCGAGAGTCATGCAGTACGCCTCCCTGTCTGTTACCCAGTTGTTATTGTTGCCGTGAGGGTTTGCTGCTAGGGCTTGGTTGAGCACGCCACGTGCAAACTCGGTGTCGAGGGTGTCGTAGCGGAGCGCGAAGTAGGCGACTGGCGTTTCGAGAATGTGCTCTGATATGAGGAACTCGAGGACCGTGTAATGAGCGACTGACACGTATAGCTCAGGGGCATCTGCCGATGATCTTTCCTCGACGTCGAATGGGTTGTCCATTAGGTTGGCAGGCTGTTCGGGCTGACGGATATTGTCCTCCATGTCTTCGTCGCTGTCTTCAGTGTCGTCCTCTCGGAAGGTCATCAGACATCCACACAGCTCTTGCAGCTCCTCAAGATCAATGGCAGACGCTGTCCTGCTTGCTTCGGGGCCAAAGACGTCCCAAGTCACGGCGGACAGGAGCAGTTTTGCGTTAATTCCTCGTGCGGCGAGCCAGGGAGCTGTTGAGTGGCCGATGACCCAGATGAACACCCGGCGCATGAGCGCCTTATCCGTCTCGGGAAGAGCCGCAAAGATGCGCACGTATGTGTCGCTGATATCGAGAGGCAGATCTGCTAGTGTAGGACGTAGCTCTAACATGTCGCGGAGTCTCTCTATCGACTGGATCTGGCACTCAGCCCAGCGGAACCTGTCTTCGTCAGCTGTCAGTCTTTCAGAATTTTCCGGAACAAACACCCACATTCCTCTCGCTTTTTGAACGAGGACATCCTCAATCTCCCCAAACATGTGCCGCCACTTGTGCAATCGCCGGCTCGCAACGAGCTTCGACCGCACAAAGCGTCTCACGTCCTCGTCCACCGAGGAGTTGGACATTGAAACGGCCGTCGACAAACCCCCAAAGACCCGCTGAATCTCAAAGTACTCGCGGCTCGTAGCCATAATCCGCACCTTGACGAAACGTTTGTCCAGAATTAGCGCTGAAACGAGATAGAGCAGCTCATCGCGAGGCGAGCTCTCATCAACAGCGTCAATAACGAGCACCAGCGATTCAAGCCGCTCGAGGAGCACAGCAAGCACGTTCTGCAGTTCGTGCACTTGCGGATCGTACCCTTGGTCAAAAAGTTCTCGCAACTCCGGCGGAACCCAGCGCAGCTGACGACATGCCTGGCTGACGACCCAGGCTAGTATGGGGAGTGCTTCGTCTTCGCCGTGTGAGTAGTGGCAGTAGTAGTAGGCAAGGCAGGAGCCGGGATTCTTGTGGCGGATTTTCTTCAGGTGTTCTATGGCGAAAGAGGCGAGGACTGTTTTGCCGCTGCCGGGGAGGCCATGGAGCCAGAGGAAACGGGAGTCGGGGGTGGAAGATTGCCATTTCCGCCATTCTGGAGAGCGCAAAAGCCATGCACTTGTGTGCGGTTCGTGTTTTCTGAAGGCAGCGTTGTGCAGGGTTGAGGGGTTTCGTCGTTCGAGCCATTGGTAGACCTCGCGAGACTCAGAAGCTGTCGCTTTGGTTAGAATGTGGTGCTTTGGAGCGTGGAGGTTTCTCACCAGAGGTCGCTTGGAGAACCTTGTTGAGGTTGGATTGTATCTCCTTAAT
The DNA here is from genome assembly GCA_014635975.1 of Plectosphaerella sp. P0831. Lineage (NCBI taxonomy): Eukaryota > Fungi > Ascomycota > Sordariomycetes > Glomerellales > Plectosphaerellaceae > Plectosphaerella > Plectosphaerella sp. P0831. Next base: position 297,548 of record JACAFV010000029.1, on the reverse strand, counting down.
GTCGTGGCTAGAAAGAAGAGGTCAGTTAGCGATGACCAACAAAGTCCAACTGGGCCGTGGCACATGTTGAAAATCAGCCTTCCCCGGAGGAGTTGCGTGTGATGGACTGATGCTGCTCCCCAAATAGGGCAACGCACCTCGTGTCCCCTGATATCGCCAGAAGTAGCGACGCTTTGTAGTGAGAAATCTCAGCGAGAAGTTTCCGGGCTCTGCTCTGCTTCAGCGGCCAAGCGAGCTCGATGAGCGTGATCTTCCGTTTTTTCCCCATCACATCCGGGCCAGGGTCCGGCGGCAAAAGTGCTTCAAGCCCGGAAAGACACCGCAAGCATGCATCGATGGGGCCAGAGGGCACAAAAAGTCGGGCCACCAGGGTTTGCGGGTCGCTCCCCGTGCCTCTGCAGCCTTCGACAACGGCTTTGACGGAGGCCACTTCCCCAAGAATCATTTGCATGTCGCTGGGAGCATCCTTGACGGCATCGATGCAGTATTTCGACAGGCGGATGACCTTTTCGGCGAGCCCGACGAATGCGAGCACGCTGGCCCCAATCGAAAGGGGGTCCGCCATGACGGCGTGGACTGTCCAAGGTTGAAGCTTTGATGATGCCCCTCATTGCCACTCAGTCTTTGGCGCTTAGAGTGACCTGCATTTCACGTGACGGCCGGATGCCCTGATGGACCAGTGATGGTGGGTTTTGCTGACGATGGTGGTTGGTCGTGACAGGGGTCGAGCCGACGGTGTCGAGTAGACGGTGTCCAGTCATGATGCGTCTGGCGGTGTGACTCGACCTGAGAGGACAAGAGACAAGACATTGGAGGAATAAGAGCGCAATCGAATAGAAGACGAGTTCTGAAGAGACCTTTTCAGATGCTGGAGCCTCTTGCAACGAAGGTCGAGGAGCCGAGATCGTCACGTTGTTGTGGGCATGGACACAGTGCGAGTTTTACCTCCTCAGGGGTCACGGTGGGACTGTCATATCACCCCGTTCCACACACCCTGACGAATGGGCCAAAAAAATACATACAACACCGGGGATTCGCTGGTCGTCACCGACCCAACTACTAATCCAGCGCTCACTAGTTTAACTATGGGAGAGCGGACGGGATCCCGTGTTCTCNCCGGGGATTCGCTGGTCGTCACCGACCCAACTACTAATCCAGCGCTCACTAGTTTAACTATGGGAGAGCGGACGGGATCCCGTGTTCTCTAGTGGCTATGGTCGTATGTGCTTGGATCAATAGCTCGTCGAATTGAAGTGCCGTCAGCCTGCACAGGCATCACATCATTCACCCTGGCCACACCCCATCCTCATTGTTGCCGTAGCGTTTCAATTAGACTCAACTCGGTACTTATAGGTTTATCTTTAAGTAACTAGGTACAGTAGAGCGGAAGTATCAATAGAGGAAGTGTGCTCATCGAGCACCCTCGTTCGATCCGAACGTCGGCCTGACCTACAACTATCAGCCCCCAGCTCCCAGGCCCACTTCACCCCAAAGATGTGTTGGCATACCCCAATACTATGCATGAACTCCAGCTGCTTCGGATCGCGGGGACAGAAAGATGGGGGTTCTTCTCATCCGCACGACCCCTTGTCCCGGCCCGGAGCCCGGCCTGTACCTCATCCCCATTCTCCCATACGCGGCAGAGCCAAGAAGCAACACGCACATGTCGAAACAATGATGCCGGCTGCAGAAGATTGCGCCGGTGGGCACATCCAACTGGTCTTGACCCGGAGATCCGATGGTCTGGAACCAGCAGGGGTAGATTGCTGGCCACGACCGTTTGGGCGTGCTATCACCTACTCTTGAGAAAGACTTCCCTTGCAGATCAGGGCGCCTGGGAACAATAAAAGAGGGATGGGATCCGAATCATCCCGTATACTTCGTTTGAATTGTTTGCTTCAACCCATGTGACACAGCTTCCCATCACGGCGTACCAAGGCTTGGTATCACTCGACCACGAATGATCAACAGAAATCGGGCTGTCTGAACGGCACTTGTACGACTTGGAATCGGCGAGCTCCCACCAGCTTCGCCAGGCACAGGAGTCACTTCCCTCCGAGACTGACTGCCGTCTCCCCGCTTCACCCCTTTCTCCCGTCATCTCAAACCCAGAAAAGTCAGTCCAAGCCCCAAAAGTCGCCGCAGGGCGTCTTGGATGTCAAGACAAAAGTCAGCAGTCAAACTAAAGTTCCATTAGCTGACTCGTGGTGGTGGTGGCCAAGCAGTAAGTCCCTGCGGATAACGTACCGGCTGCGGCGGGCGGTGGATGTGGATCCGGCCCGGATCTCGTCCGCTCCCTTCGCCGGCGCCCCCCCCCGCGCTTTTGTCCCCTCCTTCTCACAGCAGACCCCAAGGACTCCGCATCTGGAAGCTGGGGAAGTTGGCGCTATGCTTCCCCGTGGATTGCAGGGGAAGGAGTACGATATCCGCAGCCATCTTTCTTCGATTTACCACGAGCACTGTTGATGATTTCCTTGCTGGATGGGAGCACGTCACCCAAGAAGTGTATGGCACTGCCTATCTTGTTGGCTTCTTGCCTAGATACAAGCCGACCGTGGCATGTAATGTTCCGTTATCGGTAAGATTAGTTGCTCTCCAGGCGAGGAGCTCGCCTGGCCGTGACCCAGTTGCCCCGGCGTGACCCAGCCTCGGGCAACGCGACGAAGCGTGGGATCCGAATCCCTGCTGGCACATTTCCCCCATCTCGACCCCCTGCTGCGTGTCAACGTAGAATTCAACGTGAATAGGACTGCCCGGACGGCATCCGCATGCTCAAGACAACGTGCGGCTAACCTCCAAACCCGCACCCACCGCCCTCCCTCCCTGCTGCCCATCCACCCGGGTACGACCACCACAGCCTCAGCCCCTGTCCCAACTCAGCTCCAAAAGACGCCGCCTCTTGGCATCCCCAAGTCAAAGCAACCATATGGCGGGGGGGCCCGCTAGCCCCCCCTGGCCCCCGGCCGTTCGCCCCTGGGCGCTCCAACTCCGCAAGTTCCCCCGCCATCCCACCCAACGGGACTTTGTCCTCGTCCGGGGTTGGGGATACACCAGTCCCGGCCGGGGACATGATCGGCTGTGTACTCAACGAGGATATAAAACGTCCATCCCTCGTCTTCTTCCCTACTACTTCTGCTGTGCATTGGGATCCGGCAAAGCAGCTTGAACACACTCATCTGCCACGCAAGTCTCAACCTACTTCCTCGATCTTTTTTAGAGACCTCCCGCCGCACCCGCAGGTCCATATCCAATGGGTGACGAAAAGTCCAACGACCAGGTCTCGCCCGTCTCCCCTACAAGAGGAAGCATCGAGGCCGCCGAGAAGTGAGTCGACATCTCCCAACACTTCGGACATCGAACTGACAAACAGACCTGTCAATGTCGCCCCCGCCTACGACCGCATAGCCGAGCGCCGCCTTCGCACCAAGATCGACCTGATGATCATGCCCACCGTCTGCCTGCTTTACCTTTTCTGCTTCATCGACCGCGCCAACATCGGTGAGTCAACACGAAGCACCATCCATCTAGAAACACCATTCATCTAGAAGCACCATGCATCTAGAAGCACCATACATCTAGAAGCACCATACATCTAGAAGCACATCTGACCTCTAATCACCAGGTAATGCTCGAATCGCCGGTCTCGATGTCGACCTTGGCATGAAGGGCTTCGACTACAACGCCACGCTGTCCATTTTCTACGTCTCGTAAGTTAGCCCAAACGCCCATAAACCATCATCAGCTAACCCCTGTGGCACAGTTACATCGTCTTCGAGATCCCCTCCAACATCGTCTGCAAGATCATGGGCCCTGGCTGGTTCATCCCCCTTCTCACACTCCTCTTCGGAATCTGCTCCATCGGAACAGCTTGGGTCACCAACGTCCCACAAGTCATGGGAGTTCGTTTCCTGCTTGGAATCTTCGAAGCCGGCATGCTGCCAGGGATTGCTGTAAGAAGGCCTCCCCCCCCTCTGAGAGCACCAGCCGCTGACCTCCCCAGTATTACCTCTCCCGGTGGTACCGCCGCGCCGAACTCACCTTCCGCCTCAGCCTCTACATCGTCATGGGCCCTCTCGCCGGAGCCTTCGGCGGCCTCCTAGCCTCCGCCATCCTGACGCTCGACAGCTTCGCGGGCATCAAGAGCTGGCGCATGATCTTCGCCATTGAGGGCATCATCACCATCATCCTCGCCCTCATCGGCTTCTTCACATTGACCGACCGTCCCAGCAGCGCGCGCTGGCTCTCTGAAGAAGAAAAAGAACTCGCCGAGCGCCGCATCCGCGAGGAACGTATCGGCTCAACCCAGGTCCTCGACAAGATGGACAAGACTAAGCTCTGGCGCGGCGTCCAGAACCCCGTCGTCGTCAGCACTTCCATCATCTTCTTATTCTGCAACGTCACGGTCCAGGGTCTCGGGTTCTTCGCACCAACTATCGTTCGCAGCATCTACCCGGGCCGACCCGTCATCCAGCAGCAGCTGTTCACCGTTCCCCCCTACGTGGTCGGTGCTTTCTTCACGCTTCTGTTCCCACTTCTCAGCTGGCGTCTCGACCGCCGACAGATCTTCATGATCCTGTCCGCTCCGCTGTCTATCATCGGGTACATCATGTTCCTGTCGACGCGGGTTGCTTCGGTGCGCTATGCCGCGACGTTCCTTATCGCATCGGGGGTCTTTTCTCTCGGTGCCTTGACGAATGGTCAGGTGTCGGCCAACGTCGTGTCTGATACGGCGCGCACTTCAGCGATTGGACTTAACGTCATGCTCGGCAATGTTGGCGGACTCATCTCGACGTGGTCGTATCTGCCGTGGGATGGCCCGGACTTTCATATTGGAAATGGCCTCAACCTGGGGTGCACTTCGGGCACGCTCATTGTCGCGACTGTGACGTACTTCTGGATGAAGCGCAACAATGTCGCCCGCGAGGCGAGAGAGCCTGAGGAGTTGGAGAAGTTGGGTGCAATGTCGGAGACGCAGTGGGAGTCGCTGGACTGGAAGCACCCCTCGTTCAGGTGGAGGCTGTAAAGGATCACTGTGCTGAGAAGGAGAAGACAGTTTAGGTATTGCAGCAATCATCTTGTGTGTTCTAATTCTACCTCGCTCCATGCGTGTGATTTCCTCCAAATCTCGGTGCAATGCAACTAGTTGTGGGCATGTCCATCCTCCAAATGCATCCGTTGCTTGGCCTGGATGACGGCGGTGTCCCAGTTTGCGCAGTATAGATAGACCATCTCGAGGGCGGTAACGCTGCGAAGATGTCAGTACAAGATCATGGGGCAATCGCAGGTGACTTACGTGGCGAGACCAGCAACAAGTCCAGCCCAGAGACCGCTCAAGTTCCAACCAGCCGCAAAGGCGAGGGATAGCGACACTGGGAGGGCGACGACGTAGTACGAGAAGAGGTTCGCGTAGCCGCCGATGGCCTGTCGGCCGATGCCCCTGAGGATCCCGTGGGAGATGGCGGCGAGCGCATCAAAGATTTGCATAACGGCGCAGACCAGAATGACGTTGGATACAATGTCGATGACCTCGAGGTCGTTGGTGAAGACCCGGGGAATGGCGGTGCGGAGGGTGGTGAAGATGGTCAGGTTGAAAAAGCCGACTCCAAGAGCGGCGAAAATGGCCTGTTCAAGATGGTCAGATGGACACAGGTAATGGAGCAAGGAGGTAGACATACGACCCTGGTTGTCACCATGGCGGCATCGCTCAGGCCAGCTCCGATGAGATTGGCCACACGAGTAGATGTGGCAATGGCGAGTGGGAAGGGAATGTTGAAGGACATGGAGGTCACGGTGACAAGGACGCTCTGGGCGGCAAGCTGGGCAGTGCCAAGGCGACCAGCGGCGATGGTCAGGATCTCGAGTACGGAGAACTGAGCCTCAATCATGATCATGCCTGGGAGGGCCAACTTGATCATGGGGCCTGGACGGTTGTCAGTGGTTGCATATCAGACCAATTGAACAAGACTTACCCCAGTTGCTAAAGGCTTTCCTGCTGAAGCCGCCCCAGCACCCCGACCCCTCGACAAAGATGACGTACACCACCAAAAGGATAGGAATGAGGTTCTGGGTAATGGCCATAGCAGCAGCTGCACCGGCGAAACCCCAACCAGCCCGGAAGACGAAGAGGTAGTTGAGCAGGAAGCTCAAGGGCGCACTGACGAGGAGGGCACAGGTGGTGGCGCGGAACAGTCCCTGAGCGCCGACGAAACGCTTGCCACTCTCGAAAGCGGCGACACCGGGCATACCGAGGATCAGGACGCGGAGGTACAGGGCAGCAAGGTCGGCGGCCTCGGCATCTGGCACGGCGACACGGAGGATGGGGCCGGAGAACCACCAGAGGAAGGCGACGGGGACCATGAGTAGCCAGAGGAGCCAGGTCATGCGTTGGGCTTGTAGGCCGACGAGATGGCGGTGGCCGAGGCCGTAGGCTTGGGCGCAGAGGGTATCGAGACAGGTGGCGAGGCCCTGGACGGGGACGTAGCAGGTGATGCTGGCAGTCATGGTGGCGACTGGAGGGGAAGTGTTAGCAAGCGATTAGACCCAGAGATGTCTTGGGGCCAAGGAACTTACGGTTCACGGCGGCAAGCTCGACCATGCCCAGACGGCCAACAGCAAGGACGCTGCCGACGGTGACCGAGTAGTGCAGGAGGAAGGTGACGATCAAGGATGAAGAGTAAAAAGCAAGGGTCTGTGCCTCGCGCTGCCAGGTGGTCTTGATAGAGTGCGAAGCCACGGCCTCTTCCCACTGCTTGTGCACCTCTTCAGGTGGCGGCGTCTCGGGTTCTCTCTCGTCACTTGGACCGAGCAGCGGGCTCCTCTCGCTCGCCGGCTCGTCATCATGATGGTCGCGGAACGTGGTGCTGAAGACGTGTCGTAGCACGCTGCCACGGCGGAAACCCTCGGCTGGGGGAAGGATGTGGTTGTCACGGAGTAGAAGCACCTCGTCGTGCAGCGATTGCTCAATCTCGTGCGGGTTGGCTACATGTTCATCGGGGCCTTGGACGGGGACCGTTGAGAAGCCACAGCCAAACGCCACGCCGGTAGGGTGGAACCCAAGGCGCGGCTCGGGGGCGTCTTGGTGGTCTTCATCGTCGTCATCGTACTCGTCTTCTTCGGAGGAGCATTCGGCAATGTCCTGGGCGAGAATCTCCCGTGCGATGGGAGCTGTTGACACAAACGACGAGGGCAGCTCGATTGACTCAATGTGCGAGAGGATCGAGTGTCGCCTATCCCGAACAGCAGGAGATGCGGACGAGTTGCGGTGGCTGCTGAAAGCACGGCCGCGCGCCGGCGAGGGAGAGTGATTGTTGTGGAAGCTGGACATTCTGGAGACGTCAGGCCTGGCGTTGGTGACAGAGGCAGACGGAAGGGTCTAGACTCGGGAGAGATCTGGGGAGATCAGCGCTTCCTCTCCACAAGCCTGGACCCTTCCTACATAAAGGAAAAAAACAAACACCATATCTCCCTCGTTCCCCGGAGGCAATGTGCAATGATGAAATCCAGTTTTGTCGAGGCTCCCATCAGGCTGGGGTGATACGGCGTCCGCCCAGTCACGTCAGAAATCAAATCATCGTGCGTCCAGCACACCCTCCCGTTGACGTCGGCATGACAGCGGCGACGCGTCTGATAGGTCGGGGCCGATGGGTGCGATAAGCCTTTTGGTCTCGCTAATGCGACGGCGCGGTTTGGTGTGGCTGCCACCCGCGCGCCGCCACCAGCCATGGTGCGAGATCGCCATCGCGAAGGCCTCACTCACCCGCTGCGACTCTGCACACCGCTCCATGGGGAGGGTGTATTGCAGGCAGGCAGGCAAACAAACTTGAGACACTTGCATCGGAGAATTCAGCCACCGTTTGGCTTGCCCGAACACTTCGGTATTGATGTGCATCGCCACCCCTCCAATTGCACTCCCAATCATGACATTGCTCCCCCCCACGGACAAGCTGACGTTTCCGACACATTACACCACGAGTCCCGGGCGCCAGGCATCACCCACTCTACATGAGAACATACCACTGTGGCGCCCGACGTCATGAGGGAAAAGAAAAGCTCACAGCTGGAAGCAGCGACCTGAAACGAGCGCAGACCGTGTGGTGGTCGGGGTGAAGAAGGAAGGAGCGGTCGTCCGTGCTTGCTTCCCCTATTTTCGGCCTCGTGCAGGCAGCTCCTTCCCCGCCCGGCTCGGCCGACATGTTCATCTGCACTGCCCATCCGCCATCCGCCGCAGCGATGCACCCAGGGATTGACGGGTAACATCCATGCAATCCCGCCCCAAAAACTTCACCTTGTCCACGCGCACTGAGCCTCAAGCGATCGTCCGTCTCATCGTGACTGTTCCCGCAACTTGCACTGCATCCGGCAAGGCGCATCTTATCTTCGAAACTTCAGAAGGCTGGGCAGCAAGCTCTGCACCAGCAAGCCCTGCACCTCAGCAGGCAGGTGCAGATTAATCGTTCGTCTCAGGTCTGGGAATGGTTCCTGCAGAATGGAGCTCGCGACGGGACGACACCTGCCTGCCACTTCCTCGTTTCTTTTTTCGACGCACGCCCAGAACCCTCGGACGTACACCAGATGGGTGCTTGGGTGTTTCTGATAGGGAGGAACATTTGTATGTTGACCTGCCAGTTGGCCTGCCACCGGTCGATTGACTGTATCACGACCGGATGGTGACTGCCACATCCAGTCAAGTCAGGATGTATCCCCTAACAAGCATGGTTGACCTGTCCGTCGACCCACAGCTTGTAGGCCAAGGCAGTCACACCTGCTCAACACACCTTAAATGAAGCCATCGCGCCTTCCATCGTCCACTTCCTCGTCCTCGTCTTGTCTTCATCCTCAACCATCCCTTCGTTCCAGGCCTCCCACTTTCACTTCTGCTTCTTCATCTTCAACATACCTTGACGACACCAACTTTGATACCCCTCCTCTGCCCCATACACGCTCTCTGTCATTCTTCGAGAAAAAAGTACATTTCAGCAAGGTGTTCCAGTACCATTCACTGTCTGCGCCGCTCACTCGTTTGCGGATCACCCCAGGAAGTCTCAGAGCTTCTCTCTCGAACCATCGCCACCCCCCACAGCCACACCCGTCTACCTACGACACTACCTCTCTCAATATGCACATCTTCTCTGTCTTGTCCTTCGTCGTCGGCACGGCTGCAGCCCTGCCCGCTGGCGCAGCCCCCGACTCGAACATCGTCGCGCGACAATTCTCTCGAGGCGCCACACGCAATGATCTTGAGGACGGAGGAACATGCCCCAAGGTCATCTTCGTCTACGCTCGTGCTACCGGTGAGACCGGCAACCTCGTAAGCACACTTCCTCTACCCTCGGCCACTGCTATTTGCTCGTTGAAACCATACTGACCCACCCAGGGCGTCCTCGGAGGACCGATCGGCTCTGCTCTCGAGTCCGAGTACGGCAATGGCAATGTCTGGGTTCAAGGCGTCGGAGGCCCATACACTGCAGGTTTATACGATAACATGCAGGCCGATGGCGCCGCACCAGATGCCATCAACGAGATGGTCAGGCTTCTTGGAGAAGCTTCGGAACAGTGCCCCGAATCCACAATCGTCGCAGGCGGATACAGCCAAGGTAGCGCGTTGGCTGCCGCCGCCATCCGGGATTCCTCTCCTGATGTCAAGTCCAAGATTGCCGGCGTAGTTCTCTTTGGCTATACCAAGGTACGACGACGACATCCCGCCCCATACAGCCGCACATGATCAGCACTGACCTCGATGGCTACAGAACCAGCAAAATGACGGAGGCATCCCCGACTTCCCGACCGACCGTGTCAAGGTCTTCTGCAACCAGGGCGACGCGGTATGTAACGGCAGTCTTGCGGTGACCTTTGCGCATCTCAGGTACCAGAGCTCCGCTCGTGGACCGGCCGCAGAGTTTCTCGTTAGCATGATCAACGGTGCAGGCGGCGCCGGCACTGCTTGAGTTTTGTCCCTGTATACCATAGCTGGTGAATGAAAAGAGTAGACTTTATCCAAGGAAAGTGGCTGTGTGTCTCTATGAGTAGAAATCGCTCAGAAGATTGTCTGAGGCGAATTCAGGTCCATTGAACATGTTCGAACGTGCTGTTCCGCGGGGTTGCCTGGTGGTCGCCAGGTTCCTGGATGCCAAACCACAGAAACCTATCGACAACGATCATCGAATCATCAGTGGGGGGTTGGCGCAATGTGAGTAGTTCCGCTTCGACAAGATCCGCCCACCTGCAGTTTACTGACCCCGCTATCAGGGTAGCGCGTAGGCTTCCGGTGATTCCATTCAGGTCTGCCTAAGGCTGTGGGTTCGAGTCCCATGCTCCTCGACCAACATTTTTGCCTTCTGAGGTTCTAAAGGAACCGATGAAGGATAGACAGATGTCAATTTCTGGTTGATCTATTATTCGGTTCATGTAGACTTGGGTTTTGGTGGTGTACTCCTGGATCAGTGCCTGTTTACTGCTGGACCCCCTCCGGAACGACTTGCCCTCCTCAGTTGCCCGCCCTGGATGCCTCCGAACGAACGATTGTGGGCACCTCGTCCTCCAAACTTCTCTCCTTCGGCGTCCAGCCAAGGACCTTCTTTGCCCTGATAGCCTTGCCGCGCGAGTTCAGCCCCCAGCTAGCTGCCTCGAATCCAGCAGACGACTTGACGGCCTCGTCATAGGATAGCTCGCGATGCTCTGGGGCATCCTTGAGGAATCCCTGCTTGTGAGCCTCCTTTCCAACAAGAGACGACAACTCCCCCCAGACATGCTCCCCGTTCTCCGTGAGAAAGTAGCCCTTCTCTCCCCAGAGCTCCGCGTCGTCCTTGCGAGCAGGGTCGACGGCAGCTTCAACAAGCAGCTCAAACACCTTGCTCAAGTCGTGAACGTGGACATTGTTCCATCGAGCAAGACCCTTCCCGATCCTTGGGGTGAACTTCTCTCTCAAGATGAAAGAGGCGAGTTCGTAGACCTGCCGACCTCGCCGGGAGAGAGGACCACGACCCTCTCCGTAGATTGTGGGCGGGCAGATGATGGCGGTTCGGACGGGTGAGTCGGCGTTATTGGTCCCGGCATTCAGCACAATCTCGTCCACGTTGCGGTGGAAGGCTTCACTGGGCAGGTTGACGAGCTCGGAAACGCCGTCAAAGTCGTCAAAGACCTTGTCATCCGACTCGCCGTAGGACTTTTTGACTTCCGAGTCGAAGTAGGTCAGGATTCCGGTGCCGCCGGTGTGTAGCCAGAAGCCGGGCTGGCTGGGGGAGTGTCCCTTGGCGAGACCTTTGGCGATGGCTTTGGCTGCGCCAGCGTGGTCGGACGAGTCGGCGGTGTCTGCTTGGAATTAGGAAGTGTTCTTCGGGAGGAAATCAGGCGACTCACGAATCACAATGTCGGCCCGTGAAGCCTCGCGCTCCAAGGTCTCGGAGTCATCAAGTCCTCCGAGGACAATCCGCGCTTTCGGGTATGTTTCGAGAACCTTGTCCGCCTTGTCCTGCGAACGGATCAGGAGTGCGTATTCGAAGTCGGGGTGGCCTTGGTGCAGCTGGTACAGCGCATCGCCGCCGATGTAGCCAGTGGCTCCTGTGAGAAAGATCTTGACAGCCATGTTGCATGAGTCGTTGGGCAGGATAGTTTGTCGGATGACGTTCAAGCGTCGCAGTTATATCAATGGATTGCTCAATAACGTCAATTCAAAAGTCTATGACGTAAGTTTGTCGTGGAGGATTGGAAATCGGGGAAACTGAGGTGGTGGGTNAGTTATATCAATGGATTGCTCAATAACGTCAATTCAAAAGTCTATGACGTAAGTTTGTCGTGGAGGATTGGAAATCGGGGAAACTGAGGTGGTGGGTATATCTTTTTCCGGGACTTTGCTACAGGGCCTGACGGTGGATTGTCCCTGTGAGGCCCAGTTTTCAGTGGTGCATCGTCAGTGATTGTCGCTAGTGGCCACTGGCGGGCCAGGCTCACAACTTCATTCTTCGAACATATATTTCGCTCTCATTAGTAGACAACTTCCATCTGATGACCACATCACGATCTGTGTTAAGACAATGCTGCAGGGACGAAGACTGCCACGAGGCGGTATACTGGTATGCGACTAACCCCAACTAACCCCAAGCCAGGCAGCGTGGCAACCCTCGCGCCGAGGGCAATCCCGCACAAGCTCAACCAAAGACCTTCAAAACCATCTCGGCACGCTATGATATGTAACAAGAGAGGGAACCATCTACTCAATGCTGATAGCAACCTTGCCGAAGTGCTTCTGATCCCACAGGTACTGGTAGGCCCTTTGATGTGTTAGCTTTATCGATATCATCTTGGAATTGGTCACTTACTCCTTGAGCTCGTCAAGCTTGAAGACCTTCTCATCGACGACGGGCTTGATGTTGTTCGCTTCGATGGCGCGGTTCTACTGCGTATTAGCAAGTGTTGCCATGAGAGGGGAGAGCATTGTAGTTATATCAATGGATTGCTCAATAACGTCAATTCAAAAGTCTATGACGTAAGTTTGTCGTGGAGGATTGGAAATCGGGGAAACTGAGGTGGTGGGTANCTCATCGACGACGGGCTTGATGTTGTTCGCTTCGATGGCGCGGTTCTACTGCGTATTAGCAAGTGTTGCCATGAGAGGGGAGAGCATTGTAGGGGGTTGGATCCCCGGTACGTACCATGGCTTCAAACTGCTCGCGGCTTCCAACAACAATACCCCTGACAGTGGCCAGGCTGCCCATGAGCTGATTGAAGATTGCCGAGGCATCTCCCTGTCCAGCAATCCAGCCGATCATGGTGATGACACCGCCGATGGCGACGGCCTTCAGGCTCTCGATCACGGTGTTTGCGCCGCCAACTTCAAGAATGTGGTTGAAGCCGGCACCGCCAGTGAGCTTCTTGGCCTCCTCACCCCAGTTGGGCGTCTCCTTGTAGTTAATGACGTGGTCGGCGCCGAGCTTCTTCAGAACCTCAGCCTTGGCGGCAGAAGACGTCGTGGCAACGACACGGGCGCCTGCTGCCTTTGCGAACTGCAGGCCAGAGATGCTGACACCGCCGGTGCCTTGAGTGAGGACCCAGTCACCGGCACGGATCGCCTGGGGTCCGTAGAGAGCGCCCCAGGCTGTCAGGGCGCTGCAAGAAAGGGTTCCGGCCTCGAGGTAGCTGAGATTCCTGGGCATCTCGACGAGACCGTTCTCGTTGAAGATACCGTGCTGCCTGAAAGTGCCGTGGACGGCGCCGCCAAGGGCTGAGCCCAGGGCTTGTGGTGTCAAGGGTCCACCAATGTGCGCCTGCATGAAGTTCGTCACGACCTTGGCGCCGACAGCGAAGCGGGTGACCTTGGAGCCAACAGCCACGACTTCGCCTGCTCCATCAGAACCAGGGACAACACCGGGCAGGTTGCCGAAAGGATAGGTGCCCTGTGGTTGTTAGCCGGGTAGTTCATACAATGAGATAGGGATGGGTACCATAGGAATCATGAGATCGCGGTAGTTGAGGGACCCAGCATGGATCTTGACCAAGACCTCATTGTCGGAGAGCTGGGGGACGGCGTACTCCTGGTCGAACTTCAGAGAGTCGAAGCCAGTGTTGCCTTCAATGGTCCAAGCCTTGGTGGTGGTAGGGGCAGACATGATTGTTGGAGATGGGGGGTTGTTTTGAAGTGTTGATGAGAGGAAGAAGTGGATGTTGATGTGTTGATGAGATGGAGAGAGAACCGATGATACAGCGGTCGAGCCAGACGTTTAAATAATACGTCCATGATTCTTCAAACTTCCCTTCGAGATCATAAATTGAAGCATTTGTAATCCGCTGCATTGTTTTACTGCTGATTAATTCGCAAGTGGTTGGCAATGCCTCATGCAAGCATCTCGCGTGAGGCTCGAACCGTGTCTCGAGTGCAGCAAAGTCTTTCAGGGTGCGGTGTAGCATGAACTGTGGGCCGCTAGCCGTGTAGATACGGAAGTGTTGATACGGCTTCGTGTGTGTGCTGAGTCGCCCACCGCCCCTGATTCAGGGTCGTACGACTAGCCCCGGGCCTGTCAGAGGCTCGGGAGCACCCGGCGGCTCCGGCGTGTACATACGGCCCCCGGGGTATCTGACACTCCATCGTTTGTGCAAGATGCGCGGCTTGATACATGCAGGGGTCTTGCTTCCGGCGCCTATTCTTCTACCTACACCAAGGAACTGGCACTGGCTACAGTAGGCACTGGCGACGGCAGGCCTTTTGCTCCCGGTGCCCCCAACCCAAAGACAAGAGCCCGAGGCCACTCCAACATATCTTCCCATGACGGTCCGAGAACTCCCGCGATAAACTCCAGTAACCCTCGCGGCCACCCACTCATACACCAATGCTCCTGATAGAAGCCCTGCAAAACAGGGAAGTGAGCCAGAATGACCAGCGCAACAGGGTGTTTCGCCGCGCACATGTCCAAAAACGGCTGGGGAACCTCAAGACCCCATCCCCAGATCATTTTGCTCGCCTCCGGAGTCCCAATGTTGTCAGTCAGCGTCGCAATGCGTCGGAACAGCATGGTGGCGGCTTTGGTGCATGCGCTCCCCTGCTCCCCCGCACAGTCACGTTCTACAAGTCCTCGAAGAGCCGCCAGCTGTGGGAAACGTTCTTCGAGACCCTGCAAGATGTCCTGGTTGGTGTCGACGAATTTTGACAGGATGAATGACCCTGACACGAGGGTGGAGGGGAAGTTCTGATACACAAAGGTCATCGTGGACCTGGAGAAGCAGAGGGCCTTGAGCAGCTCGTCCACGGGATCGAAATGTGCCTGATTGCGAACGGCGGGGGGGCGATAATTGGGTTCCGCTATCGTGTACATTGACGTAAAAGCAGAGAAGCCGAGTAAGGCCTGGTGCTGGGCCTGGTCGACGGTCTCGAAGTGCGGTCTGGCCCGTGTGATTGCCGTCTGCTGGTGTGCCACGGCCCTGTCATACCACTTGATCTTGGACCGATCCTGGCTGTAGAGCTCAAGGGCCGTCAGGCCCAAGATGCTGTTCAGCAGGTAGTGGTGTGAGAACCCCAGACGAACAAGATCATACTGGATGTGCCTGGTGGTCTCGGATAGGTCGCCTGTGACAGGGTTTCGGTGCCAGTGCTCCAGTAGCTCCAGATCTGCCAAGCTGTCCTCGTTTATTGGCGGCCTGGAGATTGTGGGAGACGAAAAACTGCAGCGGGTGCCGGCTCGTTGGCATTGGAGACAGGCGGGATGGACCTCGCTGCACTGCAGGGCGGTTAGCATAAAGCTCGCACCATCTGCCCCTCCAAGGGCAGGGTCCACGGCGTACCTTGGAGTGCCTCTCCTTGCACTGAACGCAGCCCTCCCGGGACTTCCGGTGTCCTTTTCGCCTTCTGATCATGGTTGTTCACCGCTGAAGGTGTTGTCGTCGGCGATGTTTTAGTAGTAGCGTGAGACGTCCGTATTGATACGGGGGAGGATGCGGGGACACGACAAATATACCACGGTACCGTGGGACGAGTCGTGGTTCGCGCTAGTCGTATAAACACGGTGATGGTGTATGGGGCTGCGTCTTATATAGCGCTAGGTCGGTTCTAGTTAGACCCGGCAAGCATTCTTCGCCGTTTGCATTCACCGAGATCTGCAGCTTCACCGACCCCGCCCAGACTCAAAACCCTCCGCGTTTATACAGGTGCTGACCAAGCTCTCCGTAGATCGGAGGCCACACGAAGGCGTAAGTATTCTTGGCCAATTATATTTCCGCGGTAATCTACATTTCACTGCATTCTCGGTAGATTTCAGTGTTACGCCATCGTGGATTTGTAAGACTCCACTCGTTCAAATACAACAGCCCCCGGCTTCTTGTTGAGAGACTTGAGATGTAGGTAACATGCAAAACCTGTCCTTCTTCGTACTAGGACTATTTGCTTTTCTATACTTGTTTCTATCCTCAACTCCCAAGTCAGCAAACATAATGTCTCAACAAGCCCTTTTGCTCGAGGAGGTCGGGGCGCCGTTGGTATTGGGAACCCGCCCAATCCCTCAGCCAGGAAAGGACCAGCTGCTGGTTAAGGTCCTTGTTGCTGGATGTAAGCCGACCAACTCCTCGTCCCTGGGTTGTTAGCGTTAGCTGATGTACGTGATTCAGTGAATCCACATGACCAGAGGACCCGCGACGTCGGCCTCTTTGTCACGAGCATGCCTTTCATCATCGCCAGCGACCTGGTCGGGGAAGTCTTGGAAGTGGGAACCGGTAAGCATGCCGCCAGATTCAGCAAAGGCGAGCATGTGATTGGTCACACCTTTGTGGAAGGGGGCTTCGACAATGATTTCAACGGAGCGCAGCAATACGCTCTCGTCGACGCCCGGTATGTCGGCAGGGTGGCCAACACTGGCCTCAGTGATGACGAGGCTTCCACGATCCCTGTCGTTCTGCTGGCTCCGTTCATTGCCCTCTTTGCCAGCTCCGGATTTGGACTACCGGCCCCCTTCACACCGGAGGCGAATACGTTTGACTTTGCCAACATCACCCTTCTCGTCATCGGAGGCGGCTCCAACACCGGCCGAGCCACCGTCGAGCTTGCCAAGCTGGCAGGGATCGGTCAAATTATTGTCGTTGCCGGCCATCGCAACGAAGCGGCTCTCAAGTCAGCCGGGGCTACCAACTTTGTCGATCGAGCAGCCCCGGACGTGTTGAAACAGATTCGTGCTATTGTTGGGGACGAGCTGGTTTGTGCTGTTGACACGGTCAATGCAGGTCTGGACCAAGAGCTCGGTGTTGCGGCACTTTCAAACACCAAGAAGGGCACGCTCATCACTTTGCGTCGAACCGAAGGCGAGTTTGACCCTGCAAAGATAGGTCCTAAGTCTGCAGGATATGACCGGCGCCTCGTGTTTGGCGTGTCACCCATGCACCCAGAGGTAACGGTGGGATTCTGGGAGGAAGCTCCTAAGTGGCTCAAGGAAGGGGCCGTTCGCCCCAGCAGTTTCGAGATCATCAAAGGGCTGGATGCGGATGCGGTCAACAAGGCATTGGATGGGTATCGGGATGGGAAGGGAAAGAAGATGAACATTCACCCGTGGGAATAAGCAACTAGATGCAAGTCCTCCGAAGTTACACCTTTTCCACACCGATAGCCTCAATAGGAGTCTTGCCAATGTCGGTCGAGTCCCTTGTCTTCTCCAGCTCTGCCTCCTTCTCCATGGGTCCATCGAACAGTCTCGCCAGTTCCTCCAACGTCGGACCCTGCGTCTCAGGGAAGCAGAAGTACACAATGACGAAGATCATCGACACCCAGACGCAGTAGTAGATGTAGAACTTCCAGCCAATGGCGTCAAGACCGACAGGATTGACGTAGTTGCCGAAGATCTGAGCGACATAGACAACGAGCAGAACCAGGGACCAGGCCTTGGCACGCATGTGGTAAGGGCAGATCTCGAGCGGGTACATGACCAGCAGGTTCATCCAGGCAATGGAGTAGAAGGTCTGGAAGAGGAAGATGCAGGCAATGACCATGCGTCCGCCGCTGACGGAGCCGCGCTCGATGTATTGCTGGGAGGCGATGGTCCAGGCGATGAAGACGACGACAACACCGCCAGAGCCGACAAGGAAGAACGTGCGGCGGCGGAAGCGGTTGATCAGGGCTGTGACGGCTAGCGAGACGATGTAGGACCATAGCGTGGACATGCCGTTGACAAGGGTATTTTCGAAATCGGTCTTGAGGCCGGTGTCCTTGAGGATCTGGGGCAGATAGTTGGAGACCAGAAGGTTGCCGGAAGACTGGGAGAAAGTGGCGATGGAGACGCAAATGCCGATTCGCTTCCAGTTGGGGATAGAGCTGAAGAAGTCCTTCCAAGTGAGGTTCTCCTCGCGCTCACGGGCGAGGGCCTCCTTGATCTCGGAGAACTCTGTGGCGACAAGCTCCGAATGAGGGTCTCCGTTGCCGTGCCACTTGAGAAGTGAATCGTAGGCCTCTTGCTCCCTGCCTTGCGCGACAAGCCAACGAGGGCTCTCGGGGCTGAAGTAGATGAGAGCCAGCTGGTATAGGGAAGGCAGGGCCTGCAGGAGAGTGGGAATCTTCCACTGCCACTCGGACTGGACGTTGGTGACGCCAAATGTGATCCAGGCGCCGACGACATAACCAAGGTAGACGGAGGTGTTGTAGAAGGTTGTGACGACGGTGCGCTCCTTGGGGTGGCTGAGCTCTGCCATGAGCACGGGAGCGCCGAGCTGGACGGTAGTGACCCCGAAGCCGAGGACAATCTTGCCACCGATAAAGGTCATCAGATTCGGCGAGAAAAACTGAATAAGCGTGCCAATGATGATGAAGATGGAGCCGACGACAGTGGGCAGTCGGCGGCCGAACTTGTCGCCAAGCCAGCTGAGTAGGACGAGGGGGATGACGCCGCCTATGCCGGTGGATGCGCCGAAGAAGCCCAGAGTTGAGCCTGTCGGGTGCCCGAACTTGTTCTGCCACTGCATGAGGAGTTGCATGGCGTTGGTTTGGGACTGGAGGGGAGAGTGTTAGCAAGGGGCATTCAGGGGTCAGGGTCAGGGGTGAACAAACTCCATCGAAGCCAGATGCGAAGCTGGAGAGGGCCGACGAAGTCAGGAGAAAGTACAGCAGAATGCCATTCTTGCGCTTGTAGAAGCGAGGCACGTTAGAGTAGTCAATCCCCGAAGAGATGCCTTCAACGGCTTTGGCCGCACCGGGGGCCATGGTGAGGATGGACGGAGGGGTTAACTAGGAGAAGAAGGGTTGAGCGTGGAATGGAAGTCCCAAGACTTGGTGTTGCTGAAAGCCTTGGAGTGAAGTCGAGCTCAAACCATCGTGGCGATCTCTGATATTTAAGTGTTACTGAATCATGTAGTCTGGAGAAGGGTGTGGTGTGGTTGTGGGGGAAGGTGAAAACCTGGGGTGCAGTTCACTGCACCAGCAACGTCGGGGGGAGAGAATGTGGTCCTGGCTTTCGGGGAAATATCGCGTCGTCTGGGACGAGAGTCGGCGAAACTATCGCCTGATGCTCTGATCAAGAGTAAAATTGGCATAAAAAGACCTCAAGCAGCATTGCCGATGCTCGATGGTGGCGAGTCAGGGGCTCGCCCTCCCCATCGGTCAAACTGTTGGTTGGGTTTCGGGAGAACTAAGGGGAAGACTAGACCAAAAGAGAAACGCGGGGTCATCCCGGCCAAAATCATGCTGACTCAGTTTTCCTGTGGTCATCTGGAGTTTTCCCGACTTCCAATTCCGCCGACCAACTTACCCCTCCATTCCCCCGGACCCGACACGCTTTGACGATCGACGTCAATGAGCGACACCCCGGCACGCAAGTCGGCAGCCGGCAGCAGAGCGTGTGATCTCTGCCGAAGCGTCAAGATCAAGGCAAGATGAAAGCATTGTTAGAGATCAATTGGCGGCATCTGACTTGAGTAGTGCGATGGCGAAAAGACGAGCTCCGACGAGTGCTCCAATTGTCGCCGACGCGGCGTCAAATGTACCTTTAATGCGCCTGTGAGAAAACGCGGGCCACGGCCGAGGAGTCGACATCAAACACCATCTACGGGCGACTCCAACATCCATCAAGAGCAGTTACCCGGCACACCTTCGGAGATCGAGAACCTTGGCGACACTCGGCCGATGTCCCTGGCTTCACCAGCTGTCCCATCGATTTCGGCACCATCTCCAGGACATTTCCCGTCTGACCGTCACCTTCACCCACCATCGTCCCCATTCGTCCCCGTACCACCCCCACCTTCGGCTGCAGACGACATCCTGCAACGGCTCCTCCAGATCCTCCCTTCTGCCAGCGGTCGAACTGCGGCAGACTTATCGGCAGAATGCATGGACTTATATCTCCGACACTTATTCCCGATCACGCCACTGGTGCATGAAGCGTCCATCAGAGCGACCTGGACCCGGACGTTTGAGTATGGCCGAGCACCTCTGACGCCTGAGCCTTATGCCGCATCGCCGGCGACAAACGGCTCTCTCACGGGGGAGGGCATCGCCGACTGGCCGTACCAGCGTGACTTGGCTTTGCTCACTGCCATCTGCGCGACTGCCAGCTCCCTTCTGCCAAGCCAACTCTTTGCTCCGGGCCAGCTGGTGGCGGGCCACTTCCTCAGGGCATCACGAGACCTCCTCCGCCTTCACCAAGACCAAGACATCGAGCGGCCCAAAGCTGCCTCGGTCATCGTGCGATACCTCCACTCCATCTCTACCCATGCGCTGGGCAACACACGCGTGTCGTGGTACATCATGGGCGAGGCAATCCGTCTCGCTCTCGAGATGCGGCTATATGACGAGGCCACCCTCGCTGGACTCGATCCAGTCGAGGCTCAGCTCCGCCGCACAGTCTACTGGCAGCTCCACACAGGCGATCGCTCCGCAGCTATTCTCAACGAGCGGCCCTTCTCCCTGCATCAACTGACCCTTGACGCGCCCTTGTCCCTCCGCCAACTCGGCGACGGGGACGTGCATCTTCTCGATGCACGGAAGCCCTGGAACACCCCCGCTTTCGTGCAGTGCATCAACGCCGGATTCAACTTGAGCACGCGTCTCTTCACAACCGCGGCAACTGTGCTCGTCGGTCTTCGCCTCCTGCAAGGCTTTGCAGCCAGCCCCTCGGGCGCCGCTGACCTCATCAGGGGCCAAGAAGCGGCCATGGTTGATGCTGTCCTCGAATTCCGCCGGGTCCTCGATGACATTCCTCCCTGGCTTGAACGGCCTTGGCTAGCCGATCTGGTCGATGGCGATGACGCCGCAGACCGCCAGCGTGACGCGCTCTGGGCCCAGCATGTCAACCTCAAGCTGACCTTTCACTGTCTCCGCCTAATCCTCCTTCAGCGCGCTGCTGCCGCCGGCCGCGCCAGCCTCCTCGGCTTCGGTGATAACCAACGCCTGCTGACGATGCAGGAAACGGATGTGGCGCGCGACATGCTTGCGTGCATCCAGGCCGCGCCGTTCCAGGCCCTTCAGATCAATGGGGAGCCGTGCGTGGAGAAAATTCGGCAGGCCGGCGCCAGCTTGCTCCGCATCTCGCAGGGCGGGGAGCCGCACGTGGCCGAGCGGGCGAGGGGGGACTTTCAGGTGCTCTTGAACATTCTGACGCGACTTGATTCCAAGGTGTCGGCTGCCATGTGCCAGGATGTTGTCATGGAGTGAGGGGTCGGCGGATTTGGAGGCGCTACGGCGAAACTCGCAACCCCTTTTCCGACGTCGGGGGAATTCGAGCCCACTTCGGGGGCACTTCCGACTGCACTACGGTGCCCCACGACAGACCACGGAGATGATCCACGGCGGGGTTTGAGGCGATGCCGATGCTCGAATGACGCTGGCTAGAAGCCCAGGTCAAATAACTTCAAGGGCACGCCCGAATTGGGTTCCAGACGCACCCCGCCATTCGATTGCTCTTGTACCAGCTCGTCACCAGCTCCTCAAGCTATCCTACATCACTCCCCCTTCACCATGGCCCCCTCGCTTGAAGTCAACGACCTGGACTCCGGGAGCTTCGTCATCGAGTACCAGAACCCAATCATACCCGGCTTCGCACCAGACCCTTCAGTCGTCCTCGTCGATGGCATATACTACCTGGTCACATCCTCCTTCCACATCTTCCCCGGCATTCCCATCTACGCTTCTCGGAACCTCAAGACGTGGACTCACATTAGTACGTCCGCCATCCAGACCTGCAATCCTCCCAACTAACATCAAACCCCAGGCAATGCCATCACCCGAAAGAGCCAGGTCGACCTCACCCAGACCCTGACAAAGGCAGTCCCCCTCGCTGATGGCCACACCATGATCGGTGCCGGCGGCCTCTTCGCGCCGACCATTCGTTACCACGACGGCACCTTCTACATCATCTGCACAAACGTCGGCTGCGAGGGCGCCGAGTTTGAGGCGTCCAACTTTTACGTCACAACCACCGACATCACATCCGGGAACTGGTCCGACCCGATCCCCGTTGATCTCCACGGCATCGATCCTAGCCTGTTCATCGACGACGACGGTCGGGCGTACATCCAGGGCTCATGGCGTCTTCCCCGCACGGAACAGCCGACGAGTACCATCAAGCAATGGGAGATCAACCTCGAGACCGGCGAGCGTATCGGTGAGACGCGAGAAATTTGGACTGGATACTCGTGCATCTACACCGAGGGACCGCATATCTACAGAAAAGACGGGTGGTACTACCTCCTTGTTGCTGAAGGCGGCACCTTTGAGCACCATCATCTCTCTCTGGCTCGGTCAAAATCAATCTGGGGGCCGTACGAGGGGTGTCCCTCCAACCCAGTGCTGACAGGCGAGGGCAAGGATGAGCTTGTCCAGGATGCAGGGCATGGAGAGCTTTTCCAGGACGCAGACGGTCTATGGTGGGCAACTGTTCTCGGTGTGAGGAAGTACGGCGACGGTACTCGGTACCCTCTGGGCAGGGAGTCGTTCCTGACACCTGTCGACTGGCCTGCTGGCGAGTGGCCAGTGCTGCACCACCCTCGGGAAACATTCAGACGGGCTCTGCCGCGGCCGGCCACGAAAGGGGCCGCCTTTCCCAGCAGCAACCGGGTCGCAGACTGTTACATCCGCAGCCCTGACTTGGAGAAGTACAGGTGGTCTGAGGACGGCACGACGGTCAGGATTCAGAGCAGCTCCGAAGATCTGACCGTCGCTGTTGGGACAGCATCCTTCGTGGGCAAAAGACAGCGTCGGATGGAAGGCGCCACAGCTGAGACGACTCTCTCTTGTGTTGGTCTGGACGGCTCCAAGCCCCTTCGAGCTGGTGTTGCCGTCTACAAAGACGACTTCCGACATGCGGCCATCAGTTTTGAGGCGTCCTCGTTCTCGGTGGTTCTGAGCGTGCGGAATAACGCCCCGGAAGACACGGTGATTGCCTCGGCGAGTGTTTCGGAAGATGCTACTGCTTTGGTGTTCCGGATGTCAACGACTCTGAGGCGGTATCAGTTTGAATACTGCGTGGTGAGCGGCGTCCGCAGGGGGCCGTGGATGGTGCTGGGCGAGGTGGACACGGCGGAGATGACGGCGCGGGACTTTACGGGGACGATTCTTGGAATTTATGCGCATCATGAGGGGGGTGGAGAGGATGAGGGGCAGTGGGTGTTGTTTGAAAGACTAGACATCGATGCTTGAGATGGGGGAACTGGCTAAATACTTGAAGTGCGAACAGCGACTTGCTAGACATGGCTACGAAGAGAACAGCAGCGCTCATCAGCATGCACCATTTCAGAACTCTTCCACCGGATAGATGTCTCTCACCGTCCTCCCCTGATCATCCCTGAGATCCAAGTTGGCGTGGAACTTGGAAAGCGCATTCCGAAATTTGAGCCCGTCCCGATAAGGTGAATCCAGTGGGACCGCCCAGGGTTTCGGCGCCATGAACTGCGCCAAGAAATGCAGCACTGTCCGGCCCTGAGGATCTTGCTTGCTCCCGCAGACCCCAGATTTTCTCAGAAGGTCGATGCAGCTCAGACTGTTGATTGCACATTTCCCACAATACTGTAGCCAATACCAATGTAGGTTTGATGGCGCATCCGATCTGCCCAGAAAAGAAGACCCAGAACTACCATGAGAGGAGTTCAGCCGGAAAGATCCAAGACAGTGGGATCGGCACCACAATCAAGCAACGTCTCAACAGACAATGGATCAGCGGCGGTCGCGGCGGTGTGTGGCGCTGTAAAGCCTTGGGAATCTTTGAAGTTTATCAGAGTGCACTGTGATTGTGTGCGGCCCGGCCGTATCTGATTGTGGAAAGCTTCGACATGCGGTGAGTCGACGAGTAGCTGGGTTAGTTCCCTCTGCGCATGAGGCGCCAGTCAAGCTTCCGGACGAGAGCGATCTCCTCAGGACTCCTGACACGGCGTTGGTAGCGACCCTCGGAGTCTTCGTCGATGGAGAATGTCTTGCCATCAATGGCACTCGGAGGTGGGGCGGGAGCAGCCAGAGTATCGGGAGCTGTATGCTTCTCGGACTGGTGCTCCATGGTAGTGATTGGAGGAGACATGGTGGACTTGGGGGAGGTCTTGGTTGAGAGGTGTTGGAAAGAGGAAGAAGAACTTGAATCCAGTTGATGTCCGGGCTTGGAGCAACCGTCGTAAACAGGCACCCTTGGAAAACAAGTTGTGCAAAGCGGTGGTCTCAGAAACAGCCAGAGAAGAGGCCGAAGACGTCTGGATTCATGCAAACTTCCACTCGAGCGGGAGTGTGTGTGCTGCGGGCCGTCGTGGCCTTCGCCTTGTGGTCGTATACCCGATGTGCCAGGACAAGTTTGACTATCTTGGCTGTTGCTCGGCCGCCAAAGATACAGTCATTATCCGCAGGCAAGGCGTCTGGGTGCTGCCCGGCCCAAGGGAGGTGAATGTCCTCTCGAAATGTGGCTGGAGTTCCGGCACCGAAAGAGTGTGGTCGTCCCTGCTTCGACAAGATCAGCTGCGAGAGTCAGCGGCATCACCTATCTTGCCCCTAGCAAGCAGCCCGCGGCGCCAGATAAGGTTCCTTGTCGCCTCGCAGCAAGGGCTTGAGCTTCAGGAGCAGACTAGCGACCTCGCTATCACGATGGTCCCGACTAGCTCCCCGCAAATGCCCCCGGTCACGACACGTTTGAATGCGGGGATCAGGGAATACCTAGTGCTGCCTGACTCGGATGAGAAGAGGACGGCAGATACGGCTCCGTTGAAGAGGCACACACGGGACATGATGGTATCTGGAGAACGAGCCTCTCGGACGCGCTGAATAGTCTCCACAAGTTTAAAGCATGGCGTCTGATGTGTGCCCTGTTTCGCCTGGGAAGTGGCCTTGGCCTCCATTCAGGGGGCAGAGCCGGCCCATACCTTAGGATTAGTTGGCTCCCCGCCAGTTTCCGTCACTTTCCGGCATCAGCCGGCAATGTCCAGGTGACGGTCACAGCAACTTGCACCTCAACTGGGACTGGAGACCTCTTCCCTCGGACCGATGTTCGCAACTGGGACTCCAATCTCTGTATCTCATGAGTTCGGAGTTCTTCCGACAACTGTCCGAGATCTGTCCGAGTAATGAGGGGTTGAGGCGAAAGAACGAGAGACAACTACGAATAAAGAATCCCCGTCTACGTTTTTGACGAAACACATCGCAGTCGAGTCAACACAGCATTCCCATCATACTTCCAATCCTGACCACCAAAAAATCACTTAGCTCGACTACAGGAAAAATTCCCGGTCACCCATTATGTCTCCGATCAAGTCTACCCCCTACCCCTTCTCCTTCGACACCAACCTGGTGCAAAAGCCAGGATCCCCTGGCCAGTTAGAGAAGGAAGTCACCCTAACTCTCAAGAATGTTCGCGGCAGGATCCCGTCAGTGCAAACATCGCGGCTCAGGACCATGATCCTCGAGTCGCATGCCGACCCGACCAAGATCCTCGCCCACGCTTGCACCTACGATGGCTTGACAGCTCGCCTAGCAGAAGAAGCGGGTTTCCCCATGGTCTTTGTCTCGGGCTACGCCGTTGCCAGCGCCAACGGTCTGCCAGATGCTGGCTACATCGCCCTCGAGGACATGTGCAGCAAGATCAAGGAGACGGCCCGCGTCGTGTCGGTGCCGATCATGGTCGACGGTGACACGGGCTACGGCAGCCCCGTCAACGTGCGCAGGACTGTGGAGAGCTTTGCACTCGCCGGTGCTGCGGGCGTCATGATCGAGGATCAGACCTGGCCGAAGCGTGAGTTTTCCACTTTCCCTTTGCGTCCGTTCATGTCGCCGTTGCTAACTTTGGGTAATACAGGCTGCGGTCACACCAAGGGCAAGTCGGTTGTGCCCCGGGGCGAGGCCTATGCCCGAATCAAGGCGGCCTGCGACGCGAGAGACGAGGGACTGGATATCTTCATTCTTGGTCGCACCGATGCTCTGGTACACGGCTGGGACGCGGCTCTTGCCCGCGTCAAGGAGTTCAAGAGGCTGGGCGTTGATGCTGTCTTTGTTGAGGCGCTGCCTGACCGCGATGCCCTGGCAAGGGTTGTCAAAGAGGTGCAGATGCCAATCTTTGCAAACAGTAAGCACTCATCTATCCGGAAGATCCTTCTATCTTGACGACAACCCTTTTCACCATGATGTCGCTGATCATTCTACTTTCCAGTCATCGAGGGTGGAAACACGGAGAACTTGTCGGCCAAGGAGCTGGCGGCGCTCGGTTTCTGCGGCGTTGCGTACCCCATCTCGCTCGTCGCCGCTCACTTGTTGAGCGTTCGTCAAGCACTTGAGAACCTCAAGAAGAGCTTCACCGAGGGCGCACCGCCCATGATCATGGACTTTGGCGATGTCTACGAGGGCGTTGGTTTTGGCAAGTACTGGAAATTGGAGGACAAATACAAGCACGACGATGACGCGCTGCTGGCGGAGGTCAACGGAAAGGGGAGCAACGGGGTCAATGGAACCCATTGAGAAGAGCCGGGACCAGATCTGATAATTAGATTATAGATACCTTAGACCAAGATATATTTGACATTGAAATGCTTGGGAAGCAGTGTGACTGATGAGACTGAACCCAAGTTTTGGTGACCGATTTTGACCTCATGTTGCGAGCCACCCTCCTTCCAAGAGGCACTATTCTTCCAAGTTATCATGGTCGCCAGGAACAATGATGCTTCCTTATTGATTCATACCCTTAAGAGGATGATTGTTTGAGTGTTTCAAGCCATGAGATCCCGAGACGTAACTTTCAGAGTGTTATGCCGGGAAGAAGTCAGGGGATAGCCGCGAGTCATGTCTGCCGTGGTTGGCTAGGTTGATGGAGACGGAGAACAGGGCCGCTCCTGCATGGATGTTTACATAAACACATGTATCCCAACCCTTTCCATCCGTCACTTTCCGTTCCTTCAACATCACCGGCCCCGGCTCGGCATCATCAACGCCCTCCTACACCCCCCGCAGCCCAGAAGCGAACCCAGCTGGCTCGCAACACCCCCGGAATCCCAACACCGAGTACCCTGCATCGGATCGAGATGGACCTGGGCCCAGACTCCAGGGAGGACAATGAGCGCCAAGGCGAGCAATCCCCCGCTGGCCGTGCCCCTCAGCGCCGCGTGCGTGGGTTCCGTCGCACCTACAAGGCATGCAACCTGTGCCGCCGGAAGAAGATCCGCTGCATCGTCGAGTCTGGCGATGGCTCGGGGAATGGGACCAACATGACCTGCCTCCGCTGTGAGCGCGAGGGGAGGGATTGCGTCTTCCCCGTGGACAGGGCGAACCGATCATCGACCAGCGTCCTCGACATCGATGTCGATGTCGATGATAGCGATCCCGTCAATGGCGACTTTGAAACATCGACATCTTTTCCAGTACCAACCACAAATGTACACCTACAGGGCGCTGCTGAGATCGCTGCCGATGGCCTATCTGTTGCAGATCTGACCGCCTCTATGATCCGGACCGTCGTGTCCAACGGCAACGATGCTCTCCGGCTCTTGTTCCAAGCTGCCGCCGAGCAGGATCCCTCTGTCTCGGGCAGAACCCCGGCTTCGGTGCCGGCATCAACATCTTACACACAGGGCAACAGTCATCGCTCGGCGCATGGTACATCTCCTGCACAACCCCTGCCGGCATCACCCTCTGTTCTCCATCTATGGAGTAACTTCCGCTTCGTCAAGATGGGATGGCTCACACCACACGAGTGCGTCATGTACATGGACCTCTTCTTTCGCGACCTGGCACCCTTGAGTCTCATCTCCCGAGGCATGGATGCCTCCCACGATGGCCACTTCCGCATCGTCGCCAAGGAACCATTGCTCTGCTGCGTCATATTACTCATCTCATCCCGTTATCATTCCCTCTCGCCAGCTGCTGGAGCCGCCCGCGGTATCCTCGTTCACCAGCGGCTATGGGAGCACTGCCAGCACCTCATCATGCGCATCATCTCGGGCCAGGAGAAAGGCTCCACGGCTCGCACTAGGACCCGAGGGTCTGTCGACGCCTTGATTCTCATGGTCGAGTGGCATCCCCGTGCGATCTACTTTCTTCCGCCATCAGACAGCTGGGACTCTGGCCTGCTGCACAGCGCTTTCGGCATCGGTGGTGATGAGTACGGCACAAGAGACGATATCAGCGACGAGTCCGACAGCCCCGTATGGCAGACTGACGTGGTCAAGCCGGCCCGCACATCAGACCGCATGGCATGGATGCTGCTTGGTTGCGCGCAGACTCTGGCCTTGGAGCTAGGCCTCTACGACGGTCCCGCGCCGGTCGATATTTCCATCGCCACGGCACGATAACCTGGTCTTCATGCTCGGAGTGCCCGTGTACGCGAGGTTCTTCTTGTTCTGATGGCGCAGCATTCCTTTCGTCTGGGCTGCCCATCCATGGTGCCAGAGAGTCTAGCCCGTATCACGACGGGACCAGGCCGACAAGAAGGGGGAATTGCTGGCGGCGACTCTGAAGCACTTGTTGCTGCAGCATGGTTGGACCTGACACGGCTACTACGATCCATGCACGACGCCCTGTTCCCTTCAGCAGCTGGTGTGAAGGCCCTTATACGCTCAGGGCGGTACGCAAGCATCACCCGTCACTTTCGACATCAGCTCATCGCTTGGAGAAAAAGCCACCTGGACCCTGGCAACATCCACTCGCCGGCTGTCGAAGAACTCTGCATCGAGTACCATCACTCGCGCGCCTTCATGAACTCTCTCGGAGCTCAAGCCATCGTTGACAGGATCCTGGGCGGCAACGTCACCGGCACCACCGACCCCGCCATCCATGCAAGCCTCAATTCAATGGTTCAAGGTGCCGAGTACGATTTCATGCGGGAAGTCGTCGACGGCTCGGTCCAAGTCCTAGAGTTAACGAAGCGCCTGTTCGCCACCGGCTCGCTTCGCTACTGTCCCGTGCGCATTTTTCTCCGCGTAATCGCCTCCTGCGTCCTCCTCCTCAAGGCTCTGAGCTTGGGGACCAGCACCGCACACTTGCGGACGTCCCTGGCCTGCCTCCAAGAGTGTATCACCTGCATCAAAGCCAGCAGCATTGACGAAGGTGACCTGGTTTCGCGGTACAGCTCTTTGCTCGGCGTCTTCCTTGCCAAGTTCGAACAGGGCATGGTGCCTGCGTCGGCGCCACATGCTCTGCCCACGCTAATAGGACAACGACCCCTACCGGGCCTTGGCGAAAACCAAAGCTACATGGATGACACGCGAACGACGGTCGACGGAGGCCTTGGCTGGCCGGGTGGAGTAGCAGACACAGCGGCGGATGACTGGCTCGCTCTGCCTCTTAGCCACAGTCTGGCCCCATATCAATTCTGGAACGGGTGTACGGTACCCGAGATGGAGACGGAAGGGTCTTTTTGGGATACCATGTGGAATTTGCCCGTCGTATTCTAGACCGGGAGCACTGGATTTGAAAAAGACCCGATTGTATGAGTTATGGAAGCGCCATCATCACGTCCCTTACTTGTCATATTCAAACACGAGCCGTATGCCTGTTCCCTGAAGCTTTTAACCATGCTCTCGCCTGATGCATACACTTCCTTAAGAACTCAAACAGTTGTGTCATCAATCTTACGCGGTAGTACCGTACTCGACGCCGTTCTTGTCGACGCAGAGACAAATGGCACGAGCACCCCAGCAGTTAGACTCCTTGAATGTCTTTGCGGAAAAGAGAAGATGTTAGACCACAAACTTACACACCCAATCCCCGGAAAGGTCGCATGACATACCATGTTGTTATCGGCGCACTTGGCAGGGCAGCCGGCAAGGTTGCAAGTCTGACGGGGCTGGGCAACGGCGGCGAGGCCAAGCGAGGCGCTGCAGATAGTGGCGATGACGGCGGACAGCTTCATGTTGAAATTCTTTCTTGGCTTGGCGGGAGGGAATGAGAGTGGGCGTTGATGAAAGATTTGGAGTGGGCTGAGGAGAATGAGGCATGGAAAACAGACGCACCCTGTGCTTAGATACCACTTTGACCGGTCACAACATGCCTGGTAATACCCATGAGACTGACTCGACAAGGCGGAGTGTGACAGCCCGTCACTCAGTCGAACCCTTGCTGCTTGCTGTGCTATTTCTGCTGTGGTGCATAGGAAGATGGCGGCCAGGCCGGAGAAAGCCAGCACATGAGTACTACTCAAGCCGGAGTATGTCGCTAAAAAGCATATTGTGACAACATCCGGGGCAGATTCAGGGTCAAAATATATTACCGGCCCGCTGGAAATCAATTTACACCCAATCGGAGAAACTCGTGGTCTCCAGCACGAGCCGGGACTCGTACGACATTGAGCCTGTATTGATCGGGGATACTCCGATGTTGTATTCCAAGTGGGATGAATTTTGCTTTGCTGCCTTCAGAGCTCAAGGTGGTTCAAGATTCTCCGGGCGAGCTGCTTCAG
Source organism: Plectosphaerella sp. P0831 (assembly GCA_014635975.1). Taxonomy (NCBI): domain Eukaryota; kingdom Fungi; phylum Ascomycota; class Sordariomycetes; order Glomerellales; family Plectosphaerellaceae; genus Plectosphaerella; species Plectosphaerella sp. P0831. The sequence continues at coordinate 267,249 of JACAFV010000029.1, read as the reverse complement.
ACATTATACAGAAACCCAATCCTAGGCCTTCATCCATAATCTACGCATATCGACAAACACCTTACTTGCAATTCACCGTTAATTGTCCTGATGGAGTTCGACGAGGTTCTAAGTAATCTCACATTAAACCAGCTTCTAAGATGGATTATTTCCATGTACATAATCGGACTAGCGTATATTTTTAAGGAAGGTATACAGGGTATGTTTCTAGTAGGTATCTAGTGGTGTTGACAGAATAAGAACTCTTCCTTGACTGCTTCCAGATGATCCGATCTCAACTCACACTTTTAGGATAAGTCAACAAATTCCCGCAACAAAAGCTTGGTGAGATGGCGACACCTACCCAGAAAAGAATGCACCTTCACAGAGTAATGACAAGCTTGGTCGCGCTGACTCCGGCCTTGCTTCTATCAAGGGCCTCCTGGATCTTCTCCAGCCCATGACCCACCACAAGAGGATCAGGGAGGCAGCGTAGTACACCCGTCTCCAGGGCTGGCGTGACAAAATCCTCCCACACCGGGTCCGCGACGTCGTTGACGCAAAAGAGCATGCCGGCCTCGATGCCCTCCGGCATCTCGTCTTTCGGTGGCGGCGGGTGGGTACAGGCCAGATGGCGGCCGCCGAGCTTGGACAGGATCTGAACGTCATGGGCGTACGTCTCCGGAACCGAGATGGCATCGAGAATCCCTACAAACTCGCCCTTTCCGGCCAGCGAGTCAACGACGTCCTCGACGAGGCTGGGGCTCTTGTAGTCGAAAACCTCGGAGGCACCGGCGCTCCGGACGAGGTCAAAGTTGCCGGGACTCGACGTTGCTACCACGTGGAGGCCGCTTGCGACCGCCACCTGGACAGTCATAAGACCGACAGCCGATGAGCCGCCGTAGACGAGGATGGACTTTCTTAGCGGGCTCGGCTTCAGGGCCGGGAGGGGCAGGCCGAGAGTGGGGATTGGCACGCCCAGCATGGCCTCCCCAGGAATTTGGACGGAGAGACCGGCAAGGGCGGCGTCAAGCGCAAGAGGAACGACGGCTCCAAACTCGAAAGTGATGGCATCGGGGAGAATGGCAGTCCTCTTTGCTGGGGCGACGCTGTAGTGCGCAAAGGCCGCATCACGAGGCCTGCCCGAGACTAGATTGATGGTGTGCCTAGAAGCATGTATCAGCACGAGGGACCTGGGTCGGAACGGGGGATAGGGGCAACACACGCAATGACCCTATCTCCAGGCTTGAACTTGGCCACGTCTTCGCCGACCTCGTGGATCTCGCCGGCGACGTCGCAGCCCATGATGGACGGCCACTCCTGGATGAAAACGCCCCAGTCCTGCATGTGCCAGTCTAAAGGGTTGATGGCGACGGCGCGGGCGCGGATGACGACCTCGCCGGGGCCGGGCGAGGGGAGGGGTGCATCGCCGACACGCAGAGGGGCGCCCTTGGCATCGATCCAGGCAGCTTGGTTGGAAGGCATTTTCGGAAGATGATCAGGCTGTAATATGGATGTAGGGATGGAGGAGAGTGTGTTCAAATGTCTTGTTGTTCGATCAGGCCCGGATCATCTTTGTATCGAGATGCCTGACCCCTATTTATGAGAACCTCGAGAAGCGGAAGGCCATGTCTGCATGTTGTCGCCTGCGAGAGTTGTCGTTGGAGTTGATACCGATGACAAACTCAACTGGAAAACGCGCGCGGGGGACTTTATCTGTGTGGTAATCACACGCTGGCTTGGGAGAGACATTCAGGGCTGTAATCCTCTGGTACGGTCTCGACTCTGGAGATGTGATGCAAGGCCATGGCGAGGGTAGGCGGACAGGAGTCTCGCCTCCATCTTGGCACGAACAACCTCCATGAAACCAAGCGCTGATTACATGATCTTTGTCCTGAACTTTAGAAAGTTTTCATGGAGGTACCTAGTTGGGATAGCCGCGCGGGAGATCCGGCGGGTGATGCAGCTGTCAGATACCTTCCCGTCCGGACCAACATGGATGCTGCTGACATGGTGGAGCTCCCGCATCATCCACCCGCGCGGCTGGACTTTTCGGGACGGCCTTTGATACGGACTGCGAACTAGCGAATGAGAGGCCGTCCGGGTTCACCAACCTTGTATCCCTCCGCCAGAGTCCATCTTGGAAAGTTAACCTTCGAGGCTTGGACACTGTGGCATAAGCTCTCAGTGTGTCTTTTTTCACACATGAACCAAACTACTGCAGACGCGGCTCCGAGCTGATTTCATCGAGAGACCTTGCTGTCGAGGAATACTTCATACAGGTCCACACAGTCCGGCCTGCTGTGACGTAATAACCAACAAGTTGTACAAAGGTAAGGTGAGTAGTTGACCCCGTGGGTGTTTTTCCGTAGATCCTGCCACTCTTGACTATTCGCCCCTAGGTACCTCACCTGACCTTGACTGGACTGCCTACTGACCTGGGCGCGCGTAGCCATGAACCAGTCAAGAAACTACTTTTCAACAATTCGTGGCCAGTTAACCTCATATCGACATCACGTCAAATATTAACCTCATGTCAGAATCCGGCATTGACTCAGGTTGAGGGGGGAATATTCGTATATTGCACAGAAAATTAGTTCAGGCGAGTGACTGGTTTCTAACAGGGTTTGACAAGGCTGTGAACGTACTGTTAAAAATCTCTCATCCTCTCATCGGAACCCCGACTCAAACTCGGAAGGCATGTCCTTTACACCCGAGGACAAATCGACAAGTTCCCGAAACAAATCCTGACAGGATGGTGACCACTCCCTCGGAACCGATTCTCTATGAAAAAAAAATGAAAAAAAATGTGGCGCTTGCTCTGGACGAATATCTCGCGCGTCGATGCGGCCTTTTCTCGCTCCAAAGAGGCATCTGAAGACCTCGAGCGAGACAAGGATTGCACCCTTAACTATGTATTCTGCTTCCACCTCTGTAGTAGCTAAGAAAGCTGTGTTAAGAAGAGATAAACCAGCTGGTATGTTGAGGTCAAAGAGCCAATACAGTTTACTGGAGAAAGATTTCTGTATGAATCGGTGACAGCCCAAGAGGGAGAGGAACAGAAGGTATTGGAAGTAGGAGATCTGATCCGGCCGAAAAACGATTTCTGCTCGGGTAAAGTATCTTCTTGAAATCCGACTGAGTGCCTGGGTACGACATTCAGAAGACATCAGAGTCAATTCCCTTTTGAGAAGAGTGCCGTACTTGTGGGGGGACTCGTCTGTGAAGCAGTTGACGGCCCTCATGAACCCCACGAGGTACACGAGGGGGATCAGCTCGTCCCCAGCGTATATAGAGTTATCAGAAAAGCCACACAGGTGTTGGATAGCGAGATGTAGAATCAGGCATTCGCCATGTGCATGTCGGGAAGATTCGACTTTCTCTTGGATGATCAGACGGCCATCCTCTTGCATGAAAGTTTTGGTCGTCTGGTGGATAAGTTGAACGGAATCGTTTATGCGCTCTAAGAGTCCACAGGAAAAGTTGTTGAGTCGATACTCTTGTTGTATTTGAGACAAAGAGTCGATTTCATAGTCGATCTCTCCCGAAGCAAGTGACGTGGCAGCCATTAGTAACGGGGCCATGCTCGTTGGTGGGTCGGCTGCAAGAACGATCTCGAACATGATGTATGACTCGAGGTTGACAATTGATTGTCGAGTCTTGAATTTGAACTGGGATCGTGGAACCCGTTTCGATCGTCGTAGAGCCCGCGAATAGACGTCTCGAAGGTCATTCGGAATATCCTCCAGCACTTCTTCCATCTCAGAGACGGTAAATACATCATCAATGTCCTCGGATATCTCTTGTACGACCAGGCGGACCCATAAGAAGACACCGTTTGCTCTGGAGATAATATTGTCCGCAATTTTCTTGAGGTCTTTTGTTGTTTCTTTGGAAAGAATGTGTTTGGCAGACTGCATCAAGCGTTCATGCGTGAAAGTCCGGATGTCCGGCATCGTGTAATCGTGGCTTGCAAACCCGGGGTAGGATGCAAACTTTGTTCGGAAGAGGTTCTCGGGCCTTGATGCAGCACACACCCTCAGAAGGATGAAATGGTTGTTGTTGAGTGGTTCTAAGACTTCGAAAGCTCGGAGCAGATCGGCGTGGGGTCCATTGTGTTCATCCAGAGCATCTAGGAAGAGGCAGATGTTGAGAGTAGTATTTACTGTGCTCTCGAGTGTGTTGATGGCGTCGAAGAGCTTGCACCAGTTCCAGGAAGCCCCAGCGGCATCCTTCTCAGAGGATCCCTCGGCTTTCATGGCACGTGCATCGGAAAGTATCGGTGCAAGGAAGGGGAACAGCTCGACGCGGTGAGATATGATGTCGTGGAGGAGAGCTCTGAGGAACCCATCCAAGGACTTTTGTTCCCGTGCTCCTCTGTCGTGGAAGAAGTAGCTCGAAATGAGCCATGGCTATGGGCTGAATTCGTTGAGAGACTTTGCTGTCTGTCCATGCTTCAGAGCGAACTTCATACAAGTCGACTTGCCGCTTGCAGGTTTGCCCTGGATCCAAAAGATCGGCTTGGATGACTTGCCACGGAGGAAAGATGCGAGTCCGGCTCGCTCCCCGAACACCCACTCGTATGTGCCCTCGAAGGTAGGGTCAATTTCTTCCATGCGCTGACTTGATACTTTCAATGATGCGAGAAATCCTTTGTAGCTGGGCGGCGCAACTTCATCGATAGCATCTCGTCGAGTCTGTCCCTTTTCCTCCATGGCATGCTTCTGCAGCCAAAGCAGGAGTATGCTGGAGATTCGCTGGAATTTCAAATCTCGAGTCGACAACATTTTCGCCATCTCGCGATGGTTGGCATGGAGAAGAGTCCAGATCTCCCGACTGTGTCCCATAAATGAACACTCAAGCGGAACGATCATGAATCCTTTCCAGGGTAGTTCTTCCTGGAAAGACTGGATTGAAAATTCATGTCGATCAGTGGTCGCGAGAAAGTCCGAGTTGACCCTATCAAGCAATTCCGAGTTTTGCCTGATAAAAGCAAGGACTTTGCGTAGAGGACTCATGGTCATCCCTGCCAAGACGTGGCCGTATAAGGCCGCACGCGAACCTCGATGAGGGGTTCCTAGAAATATGACACCCCGAGTGTGTTGTGCGAGCGTGCGATAATGATGAGATGACGAGGCTGTTGAAAGGGCGTCTTTCAAGATGAGGCCGCCAAGACTGTGGGCGATGAAGAATATCGGGTTGCGGCTGGAGTGGCCAGCCTGGCGACTGTTCAGTAAGTCTGCGAGAAATGTAGTTGTGTGGTGGTTGATGGAGGCGTGAGATGGAGATGTGAACGACACTCGACTGTCATACCCCCAGACAAGAATGCGAGCTCTCGGGAATGACAATGGTAGTAGGTCGCCCGGCCAGAAGACCTCATCCTTGCTTTCATCCGTCTGATCTTCTGTATCTGAGGCTGGCATGGGCCCAGAACCCTGCTTGGGTATTTTGGCAGACCACGTTCTGTACGGGTGGCCCATGATGCCATGGATCAACACGATGCTGACTCCGGTCAGAAACCTTCAAGGCACAGGGAGAGGGGCTAGCGACGCGTCAAGTCATTCGCTCCCAACATACTCCATTTTGTCAGAGTTTTTTACTTCATCCGGCTGGCCATGTATTTTGACTGTTGTGGTTGGCTGGAAAAAGAATAGTCAGGCCCTCGGGCTGCACTTCCTTACTCCATTCCCTGGTTTCTTCTCTGGGGTTGGGGCGTGACATGTTGCCAGGCTGTACGAGAACAGCGGATGAGAGACAAGTGTATGGTGCGCAGTACGACTACCGTGGAAATACCCATGTAACGCTAGCAAAGCTTTCAGGGTTGGATTGTGTCGAAGGCATCGAAAACAAATTGAAAGAGTGCGGGGTAAGGCAGCCAATATAGGTATTCCGAAATGGCCCCCAACACTGTGCGCAGTGAACACATGCATTCTGTGTCGCATTGGATGCACGTGGGCGTATGAGGTGTCAGTTCTGCTCCTTGGCAGAAATCAGGCTGGCATTAGATGCGGGCGGTACACGCAAGCTTCGAAGTGCGATACGGGCCGGGTTTTTCTTAGTAGAATGTCTAGATATCTACCTAGTTATGAGAGTAGCTCAGCTTTGATAACGGTTCCTTGATTGCCCATACTGGTATCAATGCAGGACGTGTGGGTGTACCTTGTCGTCGTGACGTGATAACCACCAAGTTGTGCGTGCTTGGCTGCCATCACCGCTGTTGATCTGACTTCGTAGCAACTCTGCACCTTGAAATCCAGCACCATCATTCTTAAACTAAACTCAACATTGTCAAGAATCTTCCATCTCTGAGAAACACGTCACCAGTGTCAATTCGGGTCCAGTCAGCCATGTCGGACACACTCAAGCTGCTCGAGGGCAGATATGGCGCGCTGCAGCACACCCCACCTTGCTGCCTCTTGAATTCAGCAACGAAACCACCAGGACTATTTTGCAGCACAAATCAGTGCGGCGCTTCCTCCCCGAAAAGCTGGACCCAGGCATCCTCGAGCTCCTAGTAGCCGCAGCTCAAAGCGCAGCAAGCTCCTCCAATCTCCAAGCCTGGAGCGTCGTCGCAGTCTAAGACGCCACCAGAAAAGACAAGGCCGCCCTCCTCTGCGGCGACCAGGACTTCATGCGCAACGCGCCTCTCTTCCTCGACTTTTGCGCCGACCTCGATCGACTCACCTCTGTCTCCAACCAACACCGAAAGCCGGGCGAGGCACTCGAGTACTTAGAATTGGTCCTGCTTGCCTCCAGCGACCGCTAGCGGCTCAAAATGCGACCATCGCAGCAGAGTCACTCGGTCTAGGGGCCTGCTACGTCGGCGGTGCGCAAAATAACCCTCAAGAGCTGGCTGATCTTCTCGGGCTTCCTCCGCGCGTCGTTGGACTTGTCGGGCTGGCGGTGGGCAAGCCGGATCCTGCGGTGCCTGGGTCCGTCAAGCCCCGACTCCCCCAGGCGGAGGTGCTTCATCGCGAGTCATGGAGCAACAAGAGTCAGCAGCAACATTTCAAGGAGTATGATCAGACGCTCCAGGACTTCAACGCTGGACAAGGTCGAGAAGCCGAGACGTGGACAGGCCGTGCTGCTGATCGTGTTGCGACGGTGGCCAGCATGCACGGGAGGCATGTGTGGACAGAGGTTCTACGGGAGGAAATCTGGAAATCAAGTAGGGTGACAATAAAGATGTAGAACTCCCTGCAAATTCATGAGTCTTGGGCGGAGACACCACGTCGGCTTAGAGTTCAGCAATGTGCTCTTTAGGTGAATCTGTGACGATCTTTCGGGGTCGGCGATGACATCCGAGGTCTTTCACAGGGCCGGCGCGACGGGAAAAGATTGCTCTAGTCTAAAAACCCATCGACCGGGAGCATTCAGTGCTTGGCGCACGTCTTGCAGTGAAATTGAAGCCATATATGACGGCGGCGCGTGGGGAGCGGTATTGCCCAAAGCAGACGTTGCCGCTTGACGGAGCTAGACAAATGTCTTCAAGATGTCAGTGTCGGGCCGTCCCAGCACTTTTACAGATCAGGGCCCAGGCAACGGCGTGGTGTATTGATGTTACTACTGCTGGTTTGAGATGGTTTGAAGGATGACGGAAGAATCGCCCTGTAAGAAGCGCAGCCTAGTGCACCGTCAATTGCCGTGTTCGTGCAGCTGCTGGCATAGACAAGGAGCTAATTCCCGTCCAACATTTCGAGAATCGACGTCCGCCCGTTGCTTGTCTCGAAAGAAGGTCAGGTCACACGCCAGGCGCGTACTTCGATGATCGCGGGCGGAAGTCCGATGTGATGAGGTTGTTTGCTAGGAAGATCAGCTCCTGAGAGGCAGAGATGCCAGACGGAATGTCCAATGTTTCAATGTATGATTACGGAGGATAGTGGGAGGGCGACGGTAGTCTAGTCTTCGTCGTGTTGCGTTGGCGTAAGGCGGCTGCGAAAGGTGGTCGTCTAGCGGCTTCTATGGACACTGAGATTCGGCGAGTCCACGAGGAGTTCTTGAAGGGTCCATAAAGAGACATCACAGACAGATGGTAAAATAGTATATCAAATGTATGATTGCACTGAAGGACGCCCGGGATACTATCCGGGAAAAGTGTGCTACGGCTGATACAATACATTAGCCCTCCAACCAAGCGTTGCATTGACCAAGTCGCATCCCTTTCGACCGCCCCCTCCC
>JACAFV010000029.1:244515-259054 GCA_014635975.1 Plectosphaerella sp. P0831 | reverse complement strand
AGATCAATCCCATCCTCAACGCTCGCCACAGCACTCGTACTAGAAACGATTAGCCTGCAGACACTATTGGTGGCAGTCATACTAACACGTAAAGTTCCAGAGCAGTAGTTGTCATTTCCTCGCACCTGGGGAGGGTGAAATTGGAAGCTCACGATACGAGAAGTTCGTCCATTCTGGCATGTGGGCGCAGGAGGGTTGCCAGACCCCGGCTGGGGGCATGGAGACACAGTCAACCTCTCGACCAGCGTGGACCTGATGACACACCCGGCAGTCTGGCGGTCTTGGAGGCTTCCGGAGGGCATGCCCTGGGCGGAGTGGACCATGAGAGCCGCCGTTGTGGCGAGGTAGATGAAGGCGTTGGACAACATTTTGATGGTTCTTGGGTGGTTTTGGGACTTGGGAGGTTGTCGGGATGTGTTTCTGGTGGCATCCTGCTGCACCTTCGAAGCGCGCAGGCGGCTTAAATACTGTTCGACGCTGCCCATGATCATTAATCAATGCCGCCAGACGTAGTGATAAATCGGTGGTCACTCGAATCAGCGTATGTAAGGGAAGTACCGCTAGCCTCCATCTTTAGATTACTTAAAATTAAAGTCGGTAACCGCCGCGAAGTTTACCAGAAGTTCAGTGCCGACCCCAGATAAATTGATAAATTGCGGGGTCTGGAGAGGCGTGGAAGGGCCGTGAGGGGGGCTACTGACCAGCTTGTACGCCTTGATTAATTGTTGCCTGTGTAGATGGGCTAGAGTACCGGAGCTGCCGGGTTTCAGACCAAGGTCGGCAATGTTATCATACCGATTTAGCGGCACTTACGCACGGGTCGGCCATTCGGCTAGTAGTGTCTGAGAGATCGTGACGGTATCCCTTTCCTCCGAGATCTGTAGGTCAGCGATGTAACACCTGGAACTAATGCCGCGGTTAACTCGTTAACCCATGACGGCTGATGCAAATACGAGTGGACGTGAAGAGACTGGGTTCCAGCGGTAAGGATGTTATGGTAAAGGTTAAAATAGCTTAAAGTAGTACTTGCAAAAGTTTGCCGTTTAAAACATGAATGTCTGTCGTGTCTGTTTCAAAAATGAAACTTCCCCCCAACAAAGCCAAAGGAGCCGCCGTCGATCTCAAGGCTCTTGGGGATCTCAAGTACGCCGTCGTAACCCTAGCAATTTTCATTCTCGAGCTGTCTCTACTCATCCCGTACACCTACGTTTCTAGGTACGGTGTTACGCGAGGCGTGGAGTCGCAGTCGGCGTACATGCTCAACGCTGTGCTCAACGCCACGGCGATCCTGAAAAGGGCGTTGCCTGGGTACTTTTCTGACCGGTTTGGCGTGTTCAACGTCAGAATCACTACGACCTTCGCCAGTACGGTCTTCATTCTTGGTCTTTGGCTGCCTATTGGCGACGGGAATGAAGCAGCCATCATTCCCTTCACGGCTCTATCTGGGTTCTGGTCAGGATCTGCTATTGCTTTGCTGCCCGTCTGCATCGGGAGATCTTGCGAGACGGAGAATTACGGAAAGAGGACGGGGACGTTGGTCTGCATCTTCAGCTTTGGCAACCCCATTGGAGCTCCTATCGCCGGTGCGATTTTGCAGAGGGGTGACGGAAACTACCGCGGCCTTATTGTGCTGGTCAGCGTCACCCAGGGTATCGCCGGCTGTATGTTTGCATGGGCGAGGAAGCTGGTGATGGCGTACAAGCCCGAGTCGGAGAGGAGGCTGCCCTGGGAGAAGCACTGATCAATGGCCATCACTAGACATGGTTTCATAGATATTGGAAGATGGTAGATATGTTCTCTCTATTGTAGAAGAATTTACAAGAAGGGGGGAGACCGGCTCCGGATTCAGAATCGGGTCTCTTGCCATGTGACACCCTCAAAACGCGGGGCGTCCAGGCGTCATGTCATGATCACATGAATTTTAGCGGCGGGCGGCACGCTCGGCCTTGCGGGCCTTGAGCTTGAGCGCGCGGCGGCGAGCGCGGCGGGCCTTGCAGGTGCTGCCGTTGCCAGCACCGGCGGTGGGCGCAGCCGAGGGGGCGGCGGCCGGGGTGGTCGGGACAACGGGCGCAGCGGCCTCGGTGGTGGTGGGAGCAGCAGGGGGGACGACAACGCTGGAGGGAGCCTCGACGACAGGGGCGGAAGTCGGGACGGCGGCGGCGGCGCTGGAGGAGGAGGCGACGGGGACAGCCGGGGCAGCAACGCTGGTCGGGACAGCAGCGGCAGCGGAGGAGGAGGAGACAACGGGGACAGCCGGGGCGGCGACGCTGGTCGGGACAGCGGCGGCGGCAGAGGTGGCGGCAATGGCGGTGGTGGCGGGAGCGGCGGGGGAAGACACGGCGGGAGCAGGGTTGGGGTTGGCAGCAGCACCAGGGCCGGCGACGGAGGTGGTGATCTCGCCGTCCTCAATGTAGACTCCGGAGAAGTAAAAGTCCTCATCGGCATCGGCGTAGCCGTCGCGGGGAAGCTCGAGGACACCCAGGTGCCAGTCGGCGCCGTTGCTCGAGGTGGAAGCAGCAACAGGGTCGACGACACGCTCCAGGGGGCTGGCGCCGGTCGAGTGCCAGAAACCGACGGTACCAGCGGCAAAGTCAATCTCGTAGGCGGCGTTGTGCCAGACGTCGGCCTCCCAGTCGACGCTCCACTGGGTCTGGCCGCCGACCATCCAGCGCAGGGCCGGGTCGGAGGTACCGGGGGCGCCGCTCAGCCAGCCGGACTTGAGCTCGGTAAAGTGGCTCTCGAAGAAGGCGATCTGGTGCTCGCGGGTCTCGGCGGGGGCGTTGACGTCGCTGCGACGGAGGCTGAAGTGGTAGAAGACCTTGCCCTTGTTGATGGTGGCGGTGGTCTGGGGGATGAGCTCGGTGCGGCGCATGTTCTGGCCGTTCCAGAAGGCGGTGTCGGTGAGGGAGATCTTGACGCCCTGCTCGGAGCCGGCGTCGGCGGGGTTCTTGTGGGCGGCGGCGAGGTCGACGTACTCGCCGACGGCGTCGGGGCCGTGGATGTAGTACTGATAGGGGCCGACGGGGTTGGAGAAGGACCACTTCTCGAGATCGGTGGCCGAAGTCAGGTCGTTGAAGCGGCCGTCCCAGAGGAGGGCGGCCTGGGCCTGCGAGAGGAGGGACAGGCCGGCTGTCAGGGAGGAAGCGAAGGAGGACCTCATTTTGAATGAATGTGTGGTTTTACCGTACGAGGTAGTTTGAAAAGAATGGATGGGGTGAAGAAAAAGAGTGACAAGAGACCGAAAAGAGTGCAAGAGAGGGACGTGGGGGAACAGAGGCAGGGGATATCGTCGTCCTCCAGACCTTTATACGGACCAGCCCAAGTGCTCTCACCGTTGGGTCCACTGCAGTCTGGAGTTGAGTTGACGCGCCGGGGGCCAAGATTAAGGGGCCAAGAAGCGTGCTGCCCCCCCTGTCACCTCCTGGAAGCTCCGGATGTACGGCACCAATTCGTGCAGGCACAGCGGGCCCAGTACGGCGTCAAATAGATTGGACGATGACCCGATTCGCCCGGAAGCCGCGCCGCATGTCAATCAAAGGAGCAATGCCCTCCGCGGGGCGGGTTTTCAATGACCCCATCAGTCCTCGAATTTGCGCTCGTGGTTCAGGTTATGCGGGAGGATCGACGGCTTCTCTCAGATTGATGCCCAGACGAGGCGTCGGATCGCTTACCGAGGGCGCTTGTCCCTGTCAGATCCCCTGTAGCTTGCCTAGCGGTGGTTCGTTTGGCTGGGGAGGCTGGTCTGGGCGAGTTGCGTTGCGTTGACAGGTGCCATCTTATTCAAGGTGTGAGGGTTTGGATATCGCAATTGGAGGCCGATGCCATTGGGATGGACGTGAGGTCATAAAGCTTGACCAAGAACCGTTGCGACGTTGGTTCTTGGCGGTGAAGTTGGGGAGTGAGCTCGTTTGGCTGATTGACTTCATCTTGTTGTTGGCCGGGGAGACCCATGCACATCTTTCGATCAGAATCCTGCGCCGATTAGTCACCCAGTCAAACTTCAAAAGAGCACGCCTTCACCAGGATGAAGCTCGTCCTCGAGGAGCCAATTCAGCATTCATCAATGGACTGGGCGGACCATTGAGGTCTTCGGAGCCTGTTGAAGCCAAGTTCGCCCAGTGCCAGATCAATTGCTCTGCGTGGATGATGCGCAACCATCCATGTCAGCGATCCTGGGCATCTGGGCGCTCCTCGCCGTGTCTCGTTCTGCGGGTGGGTCCATTTGAGCCCCTGAATTGGCTGGCGAGACAAAAAGCATGCCGCCCGTTTGAAAACACCATAAATTCTCGTGAGACGCCACCGCCCGCCCCCAGGCATACATTCGATCAACATCCGATCCCCTCCACACCTTCCCTCAAGCGCAGGGTGGCAAAAAGCATGTTCAATGTGGCTTGCCTGGATCGAACAGGCGACCTTTCGATGTTTTGATTGAAGTTGACTTCAGTCGAACGCTACTCCCACTGAGCTAAAGCCACTGGGTTTTGGTTCCGTCGCGGAAGTCATCGTCATGCCAGTGTCATGCCAGTGTTCCCGGTGACGAAAGCAGAGCCGGCGTATTATAACTCCAGGCGCGGGAATCGCAGCAGGTAAAGGCGTACGCCTCAAAAATGGAGGCCTACTACCAACATTCGTAAATCGACCCTCAAAGTGTTCTGGGCGTTGTGGAAGGCGTTAAAGGCGCTTTCATAATCAGTGTCCAACTCGTAGTTTGAGGCCCATCGCGCACCTTCCTCGGTCAGCCAGTTGATCCGCAGTTGCTCACTACCAATGGTATCAATGCCGAGACAGAAGGGAAGGTATAAAAATAAAAGGCGGGTACCTTCCAGACGCAATGCTTTCAAATTTCGTCCCAAAAGACCATACCTGCACGAGCTTCGAGAAGCCAAACCTTTCAACGGTCCATTTGGCATGACAGCAACTCTTTCAAACGTGCAAACTCTCTCGAGCGTCAGCAAGTCGTCATGTCTCGGTCATTCTTTCCCAGTGCCAACCTGCCGCCAGAGCCATTCATCTACATCAACGGCTACCCCGGAATCGGAAAGCTCACAATCGCCAGGAAGCTGAAGTAAGTCTCTTCCGTTCGCCTCAAGAATCAAATCCTGACGCCGGGCAGCTCCTTGATCGAGTATTCCAAGATCATCACCAACCAATTCATCATTGACGCCGCCGCGGCCATCTGTCCCCCAGACAGTCTCGAGTATCACCTCATGCGTAAATCCATCGTAAGTGGTCCTCCGACATTTCGTCTCGTCAAGATTCTGATGCAGAGATCCAGAGAGAACTCCAGCTTGCCTCCGCCATCGAAGCTCTGCACCAGACAACCTGTATCTTCACAGATTCATCGAGCGAGGATTCGAAAATCGCACTGGAGTACCAAGCCGCAGCAGTCTCGCGAGGTGAGCCGCTTCTTCTCCGTCGGTTTGCGATGCGAGGTGGAAGAGAACTATCAGAGGATCACTGGAGCGGGAAGGGGCCGAGGGCTGAACACCAGGTTGACGGATATCGAGGTCCTCTGTCAGATCAGGGAGACGGAAACCATCTTTCGCTTCGGCGACGAGGATGAGCTGGTGCTGGACGTCACCAACCTGACGGCTGCTGAGGCGGCGATGCTGATCTTCGTGCACATCTGCCTATCGCTATCTCCTACAGATTGATTCGGGGCCCAGTGGAAACACAAATCCGGAATGCGGAATTGCTGGTGGAAGATTCGGAAAGGTATCTTTATCTGGAAACATCAAGGTATCTAGTAGCAAATTATGATTCTCGAGTAACCCAACAAATCTGGGATCGCATTGCCGCGCTTATTCGGCAGCAGCAGCGTCGGGGCCAGGCGGCTTCTGTCCATACACGACGTAGCTGTAGCCAAGTCAGTCATACCATACAAACAAAGCCTCGAAGATCAGGTAAGGAAGACATACATCGGCCACCAGGCGTGGACATTTTTGTCGCGCATGCTCTTGCGGACGTCGACGAGGAACATCTCGACATCCGTGGCGTCCCAGCCGAGGCCGCGCGTGAAGAGGGCCATGCTGAGACCGGACAGACTGCCGGCAATGTTCTCGTAGCACCAGGCGCCTGCAAGTCGTCAGTACCGGTCAAATACGTCCGGGGGTGTTGTTTCGGGCACGCACCGAGCTCCTTGTACCTGGGGTCCTTAGGCCAGGGGTTGGTAGGCCACTTGTAGATAACCTGGTGGACGTTGATGAATCCGGCGTCGATCATCTGCTGCTGGTAGCGCTTGGGGCTGTCGCCGTAGCGTTGAATGGCCGACGTGGCCTGGAGCATTGTGTCGGACCACTTCTTGACAGCGGCGTCGGATTTCATGCTGCCGTCGTCACATTCGACGGGGAAGGTGATGTCCTGCAGCTCCATCCAACCGCCGGGCTCGAGATTGCTGGTGGGTGTGTCAGCAAGATGTAAGGGAGCGGAAGGGAAGTCACAAGGGATGTACGTACTCGTAGCTCCTCTGGATGAAACCGGGCCAGTCAGAAATGGATCCGACGAGCATGCGGCCGAAGATGAAGTTGAATTTTGAGTTGTAGGTCCATTCGGACTCGACGTCGTCGATCTGGAAGGAGACGTTGGGCGGGACACTGGCGGGGTTAGATGGAGATTGGCTGGTGGAGAGGGTGAGATGCGGCTCACAAGGCGGGCTGGATTGGGCTCAGGTCGACACCAAGAACCTATCATGGTGTGAGCGTGACACGATGAGATAGTCGGGATGTCGGTATTAGCTCACCTCGGCCTCGGGATGTTCATCGCCTGGGAAGGTTAGTCGTGAGAGCAGAGCATCGACCCGGGGGGAAGTACGCACCAAAGTCCATCGCCCAGATACCCGTGCCTGTCCCAACATCGAGGACACGACCGGGATTGGCGTCCTTCTCGCCAGGGGGACTCAGCACAAGGCGGCCACCAAAGGTGAGCATGAACAGGTTGTGTTGCAGGTCTGATGCAGCAGCTGTTAGTCACGAGACTCAGGAAGGGGGGGGGGGCGGGCAGGACAGGGGGGAGCTCACCAAGGCGGGCCTGTTCGGGCTATGGGGGGGTGTGTCAGTTATCATGGACCNGGGGGGGGGGGGGGGCAGGACAGGGGTGAGCTCACCAAGGCGGTCCTGTTCGGTCTATGGAGGTGTGTGTCAGTTATCATGGACCTGGCGGCGACTGCATCGCACGAGACGTACGGCATCGTTGGGTAGGACATAGTCAACTATGAGGCGTCACCGTCAGCAATGGAACCGGGTAGCAAAGCAGCTGCCGTGGCACCGAGGACGTACTGTTCGGCTTGAAGCCGTGATATGTGCGACCGTTCTCTTCGCGATACTTGAGCACGCTCGACTCCACAGATGCTGTGGAACTCAAAAGGCTACCGGTTTCCAGGGTGGAATCGGCGTCTGAGTTGTCGTCGATTGACTAGTGAGTGGGTGCGTTAGCTGGTGCGCCGACGGCGGCAGGATCGACAGCCGGATCATGACAAGGCAGGGATCAAGGACCGGACCACGAGGGGTGGCGAGGTCAGAGAGACGGGATGGGATGGGATGGCAGGGAGGGAGGGGGAGGGCAGCCTTACTGCAGCATCGCTGGCCTCGAGCCGCGCATCGACGGATTGCAGTGCAGAGGGCGGGAGGGGATCAGACATGGTGTGCGGTATATCTGTGTGTGTGTGTGTGTCTGGGAGGTTCCAGGTAAGGTTCGGGAGTCGCGGGAGGATCAGGGGTCGTCCGAGTCGAGACGAGGGGGGGTGGTTGGAAATGCAAGACTTCGCCCAGGCGCTGACGGAAAGAAGGGAAATGATGAAGGAGTATGGATGATCCGGAGGCTGAAGAATGAACGGTCCGGCGACTAAACTACTCGCTCGGTCTGGCCGGTGCCGGGGTTGGGGTCGCTTGGGATTATCAAAGGAAAGGGGGGGCAGAGGACAAGCAAGCGAAGGGGAGTGGATGGAGAAAAACGTTGCGCGCGTCATGCCATCTGGATGGATCGGACGAGGCACCACACTGCAGCACGTGTACCGCTACCGCTACCCACCACTGCACTGCATCGGCCCCGTGGCCCATTGGGTGTTCGTTCGGTCTTCGGACCAGGTTCCCCGCTCGTCTTTTTTGTCGCCGTCGTCGCCCGCCCATTGGCAGCCAGCAACCGGGCAGAAGTCCTGCTAGGGACCCTAAAAGCTAGCACACCCGACGTGGACCATACAGCGCTTCAGGAGAGGCTTGGGTGGTGGTCTGCCAGGTGGATTCGTGGTCTTGTGCTGTAACTGGCACAAGCTTTGCTGCATATTTGCGGCGCGGCCCGGGCGATGGACGGACGGACGGCGGATGGCGGACGGCGGACAGGACAATTCCGCTTCCAGCCCGATAAGAAAAGAAGCCCGAGGAGCTGAAGCCGTCTTCTGTCCTGTTCCTGGCCAAGAATGCGGCTGTCGGTCGAGGGTGGGATTGTGATGGAACCCCCACGTGCGTCGTGGGCCAGAAGCGAGAAGATCAGAAGAGAAGGAGCATGTGCCAGCAGTTCCGAGTCCCGTCCCGTCTGGCGTCTACAGTGGGCATGCCTGCCGCCTGAACCTGGAAGGTGCATACCGCCATCGGGGCCCTACCCAATTCGTGCCTGTGAGCTCCATCGACAAATGGCCGCCATCCCTGAAGAGGTCTAGCGAAACCTCTAGCCCTGTCTTGCCCTTGAAGAAGTCGGTCCCGACTCTTCTCGGAAATGGCCACTTCCCGGCTCCCGGTCGCTCTTGTCGTGCGAGCGAGTCAACCAGTCCACATCAGCTCGCTGGCACTAAATGATAGCTGCGTTTGGAGATGGAAGGAGCTCCCCCTGTGCCCCCCCCCCCTTGTTGGCACGCCAGCCGGACATAGCAAGACGGGGAGACGGATGAAGGAAGCGGCGGGGTCCCGTCGGGTCCGTCTGGTCTGGTCTGGTCGATCTGGTCAGCTGGAATGAGCATCGCGCCCTTCGCCAGCTCCGCCATTTCGCCCCTCCCGACTCCCGAAACTCCCTTTGGCATCACGACCCTTTGGTATTTGTTTTTTTGCAAGAACCCACAGATTCGGCACTTCCAAACGTCGTGTTTCGGACCAGACACCATGTCGTCCTCTTCCGAAGTCTCCGGCTTCCTTTCGCGCGTCAGTCCGGGGACCGCTGTTGCCGCCTTGGCCGCCCTCGCCGTCTCGTGGTTCGCAGTCTCCAGCTTCAGGTCCTACTGGCGCCTCCGCCACATCAAGGGTCCTCCCCTCGCCGCGTGGTCCATCTGGTGGCTCGTCCGTACCGTAGGCGGGTCCCGGGCATATCTCGATTTCTGGGAGGTCAACCAGAAGTATGGTAAGCAGCAGCAAGCAAACATCCTCAATTCGGGCACAACATGCGCTGCGCAACCATGCAGGATGACTTGGTCGCAGCCCCGTACCAAACCATCGGGACGCCCTCGATATGTCGGGTCTTGGGTGTGGTGGGCATCACGCACCGTCCCGCCTTGGCCAAAACCCCCTCGTGTGACCCGATGCGATTTGATCCCGGACCCGATCTGACCGGCTTTCGTAGGAGACATTGCCCGCGTTGGGCCCAACGATGTCGTGTGTAGCGACCCGGATCTGATGAAGCGTGTGCTGGCCGTGCGATCGGAGTACCGCCGCTCCGACTGGTACGACGGCATGCGCTTCCACCCAAAGAAGAACAATGTTCTCTCTTGGCGTGATGAGGACGAGCACTTCAAGCTGCGCTCCAAGATGGCCGCGGGAGTACGTATGACCCTTTCTCAATGGCTACCAGCCCGGCGTCTGACATTCCACAGTACTCGGGCCGCGAGGTGCTCGACCTCGAGCGCAAGATTGACAAGAACCTGGACGCTCTCATCAAACGTCTCGACGACGACATCGCCGCCGGTGGACCCCTCGACTTTGGTCGCAAAGCCCAGTACTTCACCCTCGATGTCATCACCGACTTGGCCTTTGGCGACCCTTTTGGCTTCCTCGCCACCGACTCGGACATTTACGACTACATCCGCACCACCGAGGAGAGTCTCCCCGTCTTCATGGTCACCACCGTACTGCCCTGGATGATCAAGCTCTTTGGATCGCCCGTGTTTGCCTCCATTCTGCCTTCGGATAAGGATGTTTTGGGCTTCGGCAAGGTCATGGCGTATGTGGTCGATTGATCCCCCTGTTATCTCAGCTAACCACCGTTGCAGCATCTCCAAGAAGGTCTCGGCTGAGCGCTTCGGCCCGAACAAGAAGGTTCAGAAGGATATGCTCGGGTCTTTCGTCGCCCACGGAATCACTCAGGCAGAGGCCGAGTCCGAGATCCTTCTTCAGATGTAAGCTCCAACCTTCCATGTCCCTTCCTCCAGCTCACCTCCCCCAGCGTCGCCGGCTCCGACACCACGGCCACGGCCATCCGCGCCACCATGCTCCACCTCATCACCAACCCCCGCGTCCTTGGCGAGCTCCTCGAGGAGATTCACGCCACCACCACCGCCGGCCCCCTCATCTCTGACACCGAGGCTCGCGCCCTGCCCTACCTACAGGCCGTCATCAAGGAGGGCCTTCGCATCTTCCCGCCCGTCGCAGGTCTCATGGCCAAGGAGGTGCCCCCCGGCGGTGACACCTGGAAGGGCGTCTTCCTCCCTGGCGGAACACGCATCGGCTACGGTGCCTGGGGCATCTTCCGCAACAGAACCCTCTGGGGTGCTGATGCTGACGAATTCCGCCCCGAACGCTGGCTCGAAGGCCCGCCCGAGAAAACCCGCGAGCTTGAGTCAACTCTCGATCTCGTCTTCAGCTACGGTCGCTGGCAATGTCTGGGTCGTCCTGTGGCCCTGATGGAGCTGGGCAAAGTGTTTTTCGAGGTATGTCTCTGGCGTGAGGTTGTTGGGAGCGTGTTTTGCTGACAGTCTCGTGCCTTTGTAGATCCCCAAGCGGTTTGATCTTTCCATCGTTGACCCCACGCGTCCCTGGAAGTCCATCAACTGCGGTATCTTTGCACAGTCCGAGTTCTGGGTACGGGCTGCTCACCGGAGTGGTGGAGAGAAGTAGCAGTGGTGACTGGGAGAATTGGAGGAGTGGTAGCCAGCTAGCCATATGGATATGACTCGATGCTCTGCAGCGTCCCAAAGATTGGTGTCTGTTGTTCACTCCGTCATCGGATGGTTTGGCGTTGCAAACGTGGGACGGCCTGATGTGATGTATCCCATGTGATCAACGCGCACATGTTTTCCCATCCCACGTGGTGTTCTCGCCTCTCCTCCTCTTGCGTATGTATTCTTTTCTGTGATAGTCTTGTTGGTGGCGGAGAAGATGTCGTTTCCGCCGCCAAGCATCATCAGACAAGTTCTCGGGGTCGGAAACCGAAGGATGCTGACGCTGACAACGCTTGCTCTATGCGGCGTTGCTCGAAACAAATCCCCTGTCTTTCTCGGTGCACGAGGCCCATGGGAAGCACCCAGAGCTGGGAACAAAAAAACTCGGCGTTTATGTAGGTTGTTGATCTTGTTGGGGCCTTTGCAAATGGGGTAGGATATATCGAGACTGGTCAATAGGTAGTGTAGGGCCTGTCCAGGGAGTGTCTGTCAGCAAGTATTCATGATGTAGTGTCTGAGGAATGTGATCGAAAGTGGCGTCAGGCCAGGAAAAGGGAGGGAGGTTGATCATGTTGTGTCTGTGTTGTGTCTGTGGAGCTGTTCAGCCTGTTCTTGGAGGGGATCTGGAGCCTCGTTGACCGGTGAACTTGGGATGATATGATGGCGGTGACGAAACAAATTGTAGATGTAAGCTTGGAATTGAAAGATATCGAGAAGAAAACAAGAACAGAACGGGTAGGGTTTGAAGCAAGCGGCAGGGAAGCTTTCTCCTTCGGGAGAATACGGAAAATCTAGATGTCGGGCAATGCAACGGCCTCTCTCTCAATCTGTATCCTGGAAAGGAAATTTCCACGGAGATCAAAGTAGACGCCTTGGCGAACGAAAGGTTGTGGTCCCTTCCCAGCTTGCCAGGCGAATCCGACAGCCGCCGAATTCCGGCAGAGCCTATTGTTAGTGAGGTCTCCCCTTTCTCCACTGGGTAATTAGAATTATTATGAGACTTGTTGTTCTTGTTGGTTGATTTCCTGATTGTAACGCTTGGTGTGATATTTCCAGACTTCTTGATGATACTCCATGGAAATCAAGAGCAGTAGCAAAGTAAAGATTAGCACTTGTCCTCACATCTCTATCCATCACCCTGTCTACTCCTTCACGTCTTTGACCTTCAATGATTCATAAGTCACTGCTAGATCTCTACCAAAAGGTTCATCAAAGTCAAGCTGTCAAAAGGGGACAATGACTCAGCATCTTCATTCCAGTACTGTCAAAGTGGCGACTGGCACGTCCGTCCGCCAAGCCGCATGACAAGCCTCTTGGCCTCCAAGCGGATGCGAGTGCGACGTCCCACAACAGCAACAAGACAGGGGTCCGACATGACACCCATTCTCGCCTGCATCCTGCTCCGTCCCGTCCCTTGGCCGTGTCCAGCCCTACAACAGACAGGTCTGCGATCTGCCGTCGCTTTCGCATCCGGGCAAAGGGGCCCCTCTTGACAATATCTGGGCAATAGAAATCGTGATGATGGCCAAGGCTGAGGCGAGGCATGCACGAGAATGAAACGGCTCCGGCTTCTCCTCCGGGCATGTCTACAGTCAGGGACAGTGTATAAGATAGGCCCGGGAAGACACTTCCTGTACCCGGAAACCATCACAGACAAACGGGAAGCTCAACAAACACACCCCATCCCACACAACTCCTCGTCCATCAAAATCCTACACTTTTCTCTCCCATGCTTTCCCTCTGAATCTGAACACGCACCCCACCACCACATCCAGCCATGTCATCGACCGACACGGAAAAAGCTCCGCCAACCCCACCGGCCGAAATAACGTCCCCCGGTGCCGTCTCGGCCGAAACCCCGATGCCCGAGGCCGTTGTCGAGGCCGAAAAACCGGCACCCGTCTTCCGCCCTACACGGGAGTTCTTCCTCGCTTTTCTCGCCCTGAGCGTCATCATCATCCTCGTCGCCCTCGATGCTACGACCCTCGCCGTCGCCCTGCCCATCATGAGCAGCGACCTGGGCGGTTCGGCCCTCGAGGCCTTCTGGTCTGGTACCAGCTTCCTGCTCGCGAGTACAGTCTTCCAGCCGACCTTTGCATCGCTCAGCTCCATCTTTGGCCGCAAGGCGGTATGTCTCTATATCTACCTTGCGATAACATCTGCAACGGCAAACTGCTCACGCGCCTTTTCCTACAGATGCTCCTCCTCTGCATGGCCTTTTTCACCGCTGGCTCCCTCATGTGCGCTCTAGCACAGGGATTTCCCCTCCTCATCGCGGGCCGCACCATCAAGGGCATCGGTGGCGGCGGTCTTGTAGCCGTTACAGAAGTCGTCGTCGTTGACCTGGTGCCTCTCGCCGTGCGCAGTCTCTGGTTCTCCATAATCTCAGCCATGTGGGCAGTCGGCACCGTCGCTGGTCCCCTCATCGGCGCCGGCTTCGCTCAAGAAGCGTCATGGCGCTGGATCTTCTGGATCAACCTGCCCATCATCGCCATCGCCGCGGTCCTCGTCTGGTTCTACCTCAACCAGGCTGCCATTCCTGGCGAGATTGGTGCCAAGCTGCGCCGCTTCGACTGGCTTGGCGCTGTCCTCTTTACAGCATCATCCGTCAGCGTGCTCTTTGGCATCACCACCGGTGGCGTCATGAACCCCTGGGAATCGTTCCGTACCATTTTGCCTCTTGTCCTTAGCGCTGCTGGCCTGGCGGTTTTTGCATATTGGGAAGTCTGTCACGCGAAGGAGCCCATGATCGACAAGGGGCTGTTTGTCAACCGCAGCATGATCGTCAGCTATCTCATGACAGTACTACACGGCATCGTCCTGTGGTCTTTGGTGTATTTCCTCAGTACGTGTCCCCTCTTCTCTCTCTCTCCAAGTCTTCCATTCAAACACTGACATCTTCTAGCTCTCTACTACCAGGCCGTCAAGTTCTACACTCCAGTCATGTCGGCTGTCGCCGGATTTCCCGAAACCCTCACCATTGTACCTGCGAGCGTCGTCGTCGGCGCCCTGTCCTCCATCCTCGGTCGCTACCGCTGGGCGCTCTGGATCGGCTGGGCGCTCACCACCATCGGCGCCGGCCTCCTCTGTCTCCTCGAGCCCAATACCCCCGTCCGACACTGGATCCCTCTCAACATTCCCATCGGCATCGGCACCGGCATGCTCTTCCCCGCCATGGCGCTCGCGATCCAAGCCGCTTGCACTCCCGCCCTCAACGCCCAAGCCACGGCCTTTTACTCCTTCCTTCGCATCTTTGGCCAGTCAGTTGGCATCGCCGTTGCTGGTGTCATCTTTCAAAACGCCTTTCGCAACGAACTTCTACAAATACCCGAGCTGAGCTATCTCGCCGAAGAATACAGCCGCGACGCCACCCATGTAGTTCGCGTCATCAACGAGATGGCCGAGGGACCTGTCAAGGACGCGCTTGTGGGAGCGTATGGCGATGCGCTGAGGGCTATCTGGTAT